>JADBJO010000013.1:237500-260000 GCA_016801955.1 Conus betulinus
TTTCGCAGAATTTCATGAAGACTGTTTCCTTACTTATCTCATGGATCACCCGCTCATAAATGTGTACAGTTACATTAATAGGAAGAAGGCTCTTGAATTCTGTCTACAGACATTTATTTCTGTTTATAATAGGCATGCTTCATTCAAAACGTGTAGAAGAAAACATAGTGCTCAACCAAAATGGATGACCGACGAAACAGAAGCTGTTTCTCGCGCGACGATTTCTTTGAAATAAAGAAAAATCGGTTACATTTGAAAGCCAACATGATAAAAATCGGTTCTCTTAAGTGAGCAGCAAACGGAAAAAAAAAATGTTTTCTTAGATTTGTAGTGAACTAGCAAACTTCGAAGTGCATCAAGAAAGTAGTGAATGCACTTAAGAGTAAACCGTCATTGTGTAAGACTTGTATCGAAACCAGTTTGTCACCAGATCAACTCAGCAAACACTTCACGTTATTCGCGGAACGTAATGTCAAAGAAAAGAGAAAATACTAAATCAAAGGAAGTTTTAAGATTTTTTTTGCAAACTTTTGCATGGCTAAGAATATTCGCTCAGCTCCCCCCGTGTTGCACCTATGACAAGTTATCCATTTTTATCTGTCTGGTATTTGAAGCAGTTAAAAAGTCGTGGACTTGATGGCAAAATTTTAAAAGTAAAACTGTCAGCATTACTTGTGCGTTGATAATTGCCCCATCCCCGCAAGTTTTAAAGCTGCAAAGTGACACTCATTCTCAGATCTGGGGACAGTTTCGAACCATTGAGCTACAGACCAACATCTGTTTTGCCGGTTCTATCCATGCCCATAGAAAAAAACGCATTAACAAGCTCATATACCACCATTGAAATAATAGCTGAATTTATTTAGAATAAAAAATCATCAACGCAGATGATAGACTATATTCAGGTGAACCAGCCACCCAACCAGCATGCGCGCATGCATGCATACACACACACCATACACACACACACACACACACACACACACACACACACACACACACACACACACACACACACACATTAATGTATTCTCTTTCCTCTCCTCCCCCTTCCTCGTCTCTCTCTCTCTCTCTCTCTCTCTCTCTCTCTCTCACACACACACACACACACACACACACACACACACACACACCACACACACACACACACACTCACTCGCGCGCGCGCGTACACACTCACAGTCACACACGCGCATGCGCACACATATACACCACGCGGGCGCGTGTGTACACAAAGCACACACAAAGTACACGCACGCACGCATACATTCGCTCACATTCACACACACGCACGCACGCGCGCACACACGCACACGCACGCACGCACGCGCGCACACACACACACACACCACACACACACACACACACACACACACACACACACACACACACACTCACTTTACGCACAACGTCTTTCACGCCCACCTTTTACTCGTACAAGTTTATGAGCAAATTACAGCGGTATTGAATGTAATGTAATGTAATGTAATGTAAAAGGATATTTATAGAGCGCTTTAACCTCGCGAGAGCCCAACACACACACACACGCACACACACACACACACATACACACACACACACACCACACACACACACACACAAACACACATCGCCGGGGAAAAAAATCACAGACAGACAGACGAGCGCGTTCAACATCAGCAAACACGCGCACAATGGTAAGTGGATATCAGTAATCAGTCCCAGGGAAAAGATGTGTTTTTAAGGAAGTTTTAAAATGTCTCTAACGCGTCCATGTTACGCAGAGAAGAAGGGAGACTATTCCATAGAGCAGGTGCCTGGTAAGAGAAAGATCGTTGGCCTGAAGTTTTCAGGCGAGCGGCGGGAAGCCGAAGCAGACGAGAATCGTGGATGATGAGCGTAAGCTGCGAGACGGAACATAGAGATGGAGGAGATCAGAGAGGTAGGAGGGAGCCAGATTATTCAGTGATTTGAAAACCAGGAGGAGAACTTTAAAGTCAATGCGAGACTGAACTGGGAGCCAGTGTAAGGATGACAGAATTGGTGACATGTGGTCAGATCTTGAGGAGCGGGAGATCAGACGGGCGGCATTGTTCTGAATTTTTTTAAGTTTAGAGATGAATGTTGCGTATAACTTCACGACGTTTTGCCAGCTGGCTTCCGTGATGTAGCACAAGGTGTCCCCCCCCCCCCCCCCCCCCCCCCCCCTTCCCCTTCCGCTTCTTCCCCCATTGGTAGAGAATTGTCGCGGGGGTCGTCGTACGCAGTAATAGTACTACACAGGTGCTCGCTATACAACGCATCGCTGACCTAAACGCCGTCGTGTATAGTTGATCTTGCCCTTGAAACAAGAAGCAGCAATGCAGATGCATACTTTTTTCAGCGTGTGGTGATCTTAATCTGGAGGCATGCACGCCCACGCACGAATGTATGCGCATTCACAGAAATGTTTTCTTTGTCTCACGTGCGCCCCCCCCCCCCTTCTCTCTCTCTCTCTCTCTCTCTCTCTCTCTCTCTCTCTCTCTCTCTCTCTCTCTCTCTCTCTCTCTCTCTCTCTCTCTGCGCATCTGGCTATCTGTCTCCCTCCCTCCCTCCCTCCATCTTTCTCTCTCTCTCTCTCTCTCCACTCCCTCTCTCTCTCTCTCTCTCCCTCTCTCTCCGTCTGTCTCTCTCTGTCTCTCTCTTTCTGTCTCTCTGTGCTCGCTCCCCCCTCTCCTTCTTCCTCTTACACACACACACACACACACACACACACACACACACACACACACACACACACACACACACACACCCTGTTTTCACGCCCACCATATACTCCCACGGGTGTTGATCAATTGAAAGAAGAAAAAAAAAAAAGGGGGGGGGGGGGGGGGGGCAACATCAAGGATTGTTTGTAAAGTTCACTGCGGATCAGACGGTTGGCTTACACATAATGCACAAAGTGCATCTCCTTCCCGCAGCTACCCCTCACCCCCCTTCCCTCCCCCGTTTGTCAGTCACCGGAGGTCATTGTCCGCGGCCATACTACAGGTGTGGACAGACCAATCCTCCGCGTGCCTCACGTCATCGTGTACTGTTGGCTCCATACAGAGTTGCCGGCCAGCGATAAGCTAAACACAGACACAGACGTACATGCAAACTCTCGAGCGCGCCTCGTACTTCGGAGGCACGCACCAACACACTTTAATGCTCATTCATAGGCGCACGCAAGGACGTGCATGCACAGAAATCGACGTTTGATACCGGCTTCTCTCTCTCTCTCTCCCCCCCCCCCCCCCCCCCCCTCCCCCCGCGCCTCCCCGTCTGTCTGTCTGCCTCTCTCTATTATATCTCTCTCGCTCTCTCAGTCAGCCCCCTCTGTCTCTGCTGCCTCTCTCTCGTGCGCTTTCTCTATCAGCCCTCTGTCTGTCTGTCTCTCTCTCTCTATCTCTGTCTGTCTCACCTACATTTACAACTTTTGCATCGAAAAGTGTTACTACCCACAAGCTTTTAAGGTAGCCAAAGTACTACCAGTTTATAAATCCGGTGACCCGACTGATTGTTCAAATTATCGACCAATATCGATTTTATCTACTTTGTCTAAACCTCTGGATAAACATCTTAAACGCAATCTTCAGTTACACTTTACTAAACATGATCTATTTCATCCAAACCAAAGTGGTTTTAGAAAAAAAAAAAAAAACATTCCTGTCATACAGCACTAACCAACTTAGTTGAACATTGGCTTTCAAACATTAATTGTAATCTATTTACAGGTGTACTTTTTGTCGACTTTGCAAAAGCCTTTGACATTATTGACCATAATCTTCTTGTAAAAAAAAACTTGCATTTTACGGTCTATCCAGAAAATCTCTTGATCTATTATCCTCTTTTTTGACCAACAGAAAACAGTCAGTTTTTAAAGCCTCTGTTAAATCCACTTTCCTACCAGTGAATTATGGTGTCCCCCAAGGATCAGTTTTAGGTCCTATCCTTTTTTTCGGTTTATATAAATGATCTTCCTCTAGCTATTTCTTCTTCATGTGTGAACTATTTGCTGACGACACGACACTCCACAGTAAAGGTAAAAACGTACACTCGGTATGCTGTGCTCTTCAAAAAGATATAAATAATCTTACTGAGTGGTCCAAACTAAATCACATGGCCCTCCATCCTATGAAATCCAAATTTATGTTGATATCAACTAGGCAAAAAAAAAACGACAAAACATGAAAACTAGATCACCTCCATTGTATCTCTCTACGATCAGATTATAGAAGAAATTGATTCACATAAGTTACTACTGGTCTCACTATCGATAACAATCTATCTTGGTCTAATCATGTTTTTCTGCCTTATCTCGGAAGATCTCAAGAAAGATATTTCAATTAAACAGAATTAAGCATTTCCTTGACCAACATTCTCGGAAGTTATTTTTCCATGCCTATATACAATCTGATATTGACTATGCTTCAACTTGCTGGGACATGGCCAGTCACAATTGCTTGAAAACCACTGGAGCGTTTGTATAGACGTTCACTAAAAATCATACTCCTTAAATCATCTCTTCAAGTTGCAGACTATAAAGAACTTGAGATTCTCCCATTCAGTCAGAAATGTCGTTTTCAATAAGGGTGTGTTCATGTACAAAATAATGAACAATCTTGCACCTTCTTATCTACGTACCAAATTCCTTATAAACACCTTTCGTAATAAACATGTGATATCAATTCCCCGGCCCAGAATTGATCTATTCATGTCTTCCTTAGCATATTCGGGTGGTAAACTTTGGAATGCAATTCCTTGTGACATAAGAAATAAAAATAGCTTATCTACGTTTTAAAACACATTATCATAAATATCTAATGCTAAGCTATAGTTAACCTTTTGTGGCATTTTTGGATCGTAATTTTGTATCCAATTTCCTCAAATTTTTTTTGCTCATCTTCTATGTCTTTTTTCTCTGCTGCCTGCTTGTATTCTCTGCCTGTTTGTCTATCTGTCTGTCTATGTCTGTCTGTCAGTCTCTCTCTCTCTCTCTCTCTCTCTCTCTCTCTCTCTCTCTCTCTCTCTCTCTCTCTCTCTCTCTCTCTCTCTCTCTCTCTCTCCCTCTCTCTCCCTCTCTCTCTCTCTCTCTCTCTCCTTCTATATCTGTCTGTCTTGTCTAACTGTTGCCTGTCTACCTTCTATTGTCTGTCTATAACTCATAAGGTTAAAGAATGTTTCTATGGTGTGTGCCCTTTCTCCTCATGACTTTTTTTAAATATATGTGTGTGTGTGTGTGGAAGTGTTGTGTAGTATCTGCCTATAATATGGGCCGGGGGCCTGCGCATTAACATTCATGCTCTCACCTGCATACATACATTGTGTGCCTGCATTGTACATATTTATTGTATGTGTGCAAGTATGCTTTGTATATGTTATTTGTATGTATGTATGTTTATGCATATGTATATGTATGTGTATATATGTATATATATATATATATATATATATATATATATATGTGTGTGTGTGTGTATGTGTGTGTGTGTGTGTGTGTGTGTGTGTGTGTGTGTGTGTGTGTGTGTGTGTGTGTGTGTCGTAAATAATTTTTTTTTTTTTTTTTTTTTTTTTTGTGAGGGCATGGTGTAAAAAAGCCATTATTGTTGCTTATCCATTTTTAACCTCAATAAAATATTCGTTCGTTCGTTCGTCCGTTCCATTTACCCCAAACCTCCCCTTGGCCTTTTCCTTCCTTCTCTCTCTCTCTCTCTCTCTCTCTCTCTCTCTCTCTCTCTCTCTCTCTCTCTCTCTCTCTCTCTCTCTCTCTCTCTCTCTCTCTCTCTCCTCTCTCTCTCTTTTCATTTTACCCCCTACCCCTTGGCCTTTTCCTTCCCCGTTTCCTTCCCCTTGTTCGCTATATTCATGCGTTTTCTATTGCGTTCGTTTGTCAATGATATGGACAATAGCTAATTTGTATTGAACTGTACAAGATCTTGTTATACTTTGTTCTTCTTATATATGTATTTGCATTAATTTGATCTTTAAATGCATTAATTTGATCTTTAAATTGTTTTTTTTCCTTTTGCCCCAGGGCTGGGTGGTCTCTCTCTCTCAATCCAGTCTTGTTTTATGCAACTTGAGTATGCCAGTAGTTTAGCAATCGTGTCATTTGTTATTTTGTTGTTCGTTTTTTTTTTCCAGGATGTAAACTTTTTACAGGATCTTACTTTTTTTTCCCCAAATGAGTTTACAGCCATGAAAACGCTCTGTGTGGTCGATTTGCGCTATACTGATTTTAAAAGACTATTGTTAAACAAAAAACTGTTGTTTTTAAGCCAGAACACTGTAAAAAAATTATTTTCTTTTGACGATTAGCTTTTTTGCTGATAACAAAAACTTTGATAACGATTTTTGTTTTTTTTTTTTTTGGGGGGGGGGGGGGAAATCTCATACTATGGGAGCTTATATACCATGTTTCAAAAAACCCCTTGATAACCGTTTTTCTTCTTTTCATCACCTTTCCTCTCCCCCCCCCCCCCCCCCCCCCCCCCCCCCAGGAAACCGAAAAAATATGAAAAGATTTCACAGCCACTCTATGTTTTTAAGGGAGAGGGGGGAATAAGAAAACGGTTATTGTGGGCTTTTGAAGCTTGTATGCTTGCAAAATTGTCTCTGGTGCCGTTGTCACTTAAAGATAATACATTATCCTACTCGAGGATTTTTCAACCGCATTATTGGAACGTTGCCAATTCCTCTCTGCCATGCCTGCCTGGTGTTTTTGTCGTTTTGTCAATTGCTCAGCAAAGTATCTCCATATTCACCCCGTCTGCTTCAACTTTATGAAATAATCTTTTTTCTTTCATTGATTTTTTTTATTCTTTCTCTCCTCTCCTTTTTCTTCTCTTTTTCTTTCTTTCTTCCTTTGTTTCTCTCTTTTTGTTGTTGTTGTTTTTCTTTCTTGCCTTTATTCTTTCGGGTTTTTTTCTTTCTTTCTTTCTTTCTTTCTGTCTGTCTGTCTGTCTGTCTTTCTTCTTTCTTTCGTTCTTTTTTTCCTTTCGGTCTTTCTGTCTGTCTTTGTTATCCGCCTGTCTCTGTCTTTCACTCTTTCTTTCTTTTTATATGTCTTTCTGTCTTCTGTTGTTCTTTGTTTCTTTCTTTCTTCCTTCCTTTTCCCCCCTACCGTTTTGTCTGTCATTTTTCCCCCCTTTTATTTCAGCATTGCTTTCTTTCTTTTGTTCCTTCTTGCTTTTTTTCTTCCTTTTTTTTTCTCTCGTTCATTCCTTCTTTCTTTCTCTCGTTCTTCCTTTCTTTGTCTCATTCTTTCTTTCTCGTTCGTTCTTTCTTTCTCTCGTTCTATCTATCTTTCTTTCTTTCTTTACCGAACCCCTGTCTTTTGATTGGCCTGTTAGCAAAATGACGCAAAGATGACTCAACAAGTTTCCATGGAAAGATGCACCGAACTCGTTAGTTTTGGAGCGGAACTGGATCAAATGGCTGGCTGGTCCAGGATCTTGTTTTTCTTCACAATTTAACCTTGCAAGATATGGCATTGTTTGATGTGTCCGCGAATTTCTGAGAAAAAGAAAAAAGAATTCATTGACGTCAATTTAAAAAAAAAGGGAAAAAAAAAAAAAAACAGGTTTATGTTTTTAATTGTGTTGGTATGCACAAATTTGTCAGATTTGGTGTGGATCGCAATTCAGACATGAGAAGCAAGTCAGCAGTCACACTGTTTTTTGCCTTGATTTCCTCTCCCTTCACTTCCCTTTGTATCTTGATTTCCTCTCCCTTCACTTCCCTTTGTATCTTGATTTCCTCTCCCTTCACTTCCCTTTGTGCCTTGATGTCCTCTCCCTTCATTTCCCTTTGTATCTTGATTTCCTCTCCCTTCATTTCCCTTTGGCCTTGATTTCCTCTCCCTTCACTTCCCTTTGTATCTTGATTTCCTCTCCCTTCACTTCCCTTTGTGCCTTGATTTCTTCCTTCTTCCCTTCTCCTTCCACTTTCCCTTGCCTTGATTTCCTCTCCCTTCATTTCCCTTTGTATCTTGATTTCCTCTCCCTTCATTTCCCTTTGTGCCTTGATTTCCTCTCCCTTCATTTCCCTTTGTGCCTTGATTTCCTCTCCCTTCATTTCCCTTTGTGCCTTGATTTCCTCTCCCTCTCCCTTTGTGCCTTGATTTCCTCTCCCTTCACTTCCCTTGATTTCCTGATTTCCTCTCCCTTCACTTCCCTTTGTATCTTGATTTCCTCTCCCTTCACTTCCCTTTGTGCCTTGATTTCCTCTCCCTTCACTTTCCCTTTGTGCCTTGATTTCCTCTCCCTTCACTTCCCTTTGTACTTTGATTTCCTCTCCCTTCTCTTCCTTTTGTACTTTGATGTCCTCTCTCCCTTCACTTCCCTTTGTATCTTGATTCCTCTCCCTTCTCTTTCCTTTTGTACCTTGATTTCCTCTCCCTTCATTTCCTTTGTGCCTTGATTTCCTCTCCCTTCATTTCCCTTCCCTTTGTGTCTTGATTTCCTCTCCCTTCACTTCCCATTGTGCCTTGATTTCCTCTCCCTTCACTTCCCTTTGTATCTTGATTTTCCTCTCCCTTCACTTCCCTCTGTGCCTTGATTTCCTCTCCCTTTCTGTTCCCTTTTACCTTGATTTCCTCTCCCCTTCACTTCCCTTGTGCCCTTGATTTTCCTCTCTCTTCACTTCCCTTTGTGCCTTGATTTCCTCTCCCTTTCACTTCCCTTTGTGTCTTGATTTCCTCTCCCCTTCACTTCCCTTTGTGCCTTGATTTCCTCTCCCTTCTGTTCCTTTTGTTTCTTGATTTCCTCTCCCTTCTGTTCCTTTTGTACCTTGATTTCCTCTCCCTTCACTTCCCTTTGTGCCTTGATTTCCTCTCCCTTCTGTTCCTTTTTTTTCTTGATTTCCTCTCCCTTCTGTTCCTTTTGTGCCTTGATTTCCTCTCCCTTCTGTTCCTTTTGTACCTTGATTTCCTCTCCCTTCACTTCCCTTTGTACCTTGATTTCCTCTCCCTTCTCTTCCTTTTGTACCTTGATTTCCTCTCCCTTCATTTCCTTTGTGCCTTGATTTCCTCTCCCTTCATTTCCCTTTGTGTCTTGATTTCCTCTCCCTTCACTTCCCATTGTGCCTTGATTTCCTCTCCCTTCACTTCCCTTTGTATCTTGATTTCCTCTCCCTTCACTTCCCTCTGTGCCTTGATGTCCTCTCCCTTCTGTTCCCTTTGTACCTTGATTTCCTCTCCCTTCACTTCCCTTTGTGCCTTGATTTCCTCTCTCTTCACTTCCCTTTGTGCCTTGATTTCCTCTCCCTTCACTTCCCTTTGTGTCTTGATTTCCTCTCCCTTCACTTCCCTTTGTATCTTGATTTCCTCTCCCTTCTGTTCCTTTTGTTTCTTGATTTCCTCTCCCCTTCTGTTCCTTTTGTACCTTGATTTCCTCTCCCTTCACTTCCCTTTGTGCCTTGATTTCTCTCCCTTCTGTTCCTTTTGTTTCTTGATTTCCTCTCCCTTCTGTTCCTTTTGTACCTTGATTTCCTCTCCCTTCACTTCCCTTTGTGCCTTGATTTCCTCTCCCTTCTGTTCCTTTTGTTTCTTGATTTCCTCTCCCTTCTGTTCCTTTTGTGCCTTGATTTCCTCTCCCTTCTGTTCCTTTTGTACCTTGATTTCCTCCTCCTTCACTTCCTTTGTACATTGATTTCCTCTCTCTTCACTTCTTTTCCTTTTCCTCTCTCTAGTTGTTTTTGTTGGTGGTGGTGGTGTCCTTTACCCCTCTATTTTAAGTTTTATTTTATTTTTTTACCCTCTCCCTTCTCTCCGCAGTCCTTTATGCCTTCTTTCGTGCTTTCTTCTTTTTCCTTTTAACCCTTTTTTCCGTTTTCCCTTTTTTTCCTTCATGCCTTGTTTCGCTCTCCCTGCAGTTTCTTTCTTGCTTTGTTTCCCTTTCGCTTCACATTTCCCTCAACTCCCCCCCCCCCCCCCCCCCCCCCCCCCCTTTTTTTTTTTTTTTTGTTGCCTAGTTTCCCTCTTCTTTCAGTTCATCTTTTAGCTTTTTACGTCTTCCTTCAGTTCCCTGTGTGCTTTGCTTCCCTTTCTCTGTTATTTCTTTTCCCTTGTTCGCATCTCCTTTCACTTTTCTTGTTGTTTTTCACCCCTTTCCCTTCCATTTCTTTTTTTTTTATGTTTTGTTTTGCTTTTTTCGCCCTTTTCCTTCCATTTCGTTTTTGCTTTTCCTCCTTTCCATTTCCTTGTTGCTTTTTCCCCCCTTTCCCTCCCATATCTTTGTTGCTTTTTTTCCCCCTTCCCTTCCATTTCCTTTTTGCTTTTCCTTTCCATTTCCTTTCCGCTTTCCCCCTTTCCCCCTTTCCCTTCTATTTCCTTTTTTGCTTTTTCCCCATTCCCTTCCATTTCATTTTTGCTTTCCTCCTTTCTCTTCCATTCCCTTTTTTTCCCCCTTCCCCTTCCATTTCCTTTTTACTTTTCCCCCTTTCCCTTCCATTTCATTTTTCGCTTCTCCCCTTTCCCTCCCATTTCCTTTTCGCCTTTTCCCTTTTCCCTTCCATTTCCTTGTTGTTGCATTTCTCCCTTTCCCTACCATTTCCTTTTTGCCCCCCGTCCCCCCTCGCCCCGCCCTTTCCCTTTCATTTTCTTTTTGCTTTTCCCCCTTTCCCTTCCATTTCCTTTTCGCTTTCCCCCTTTCCCTTCCATTTCTTTTCGCTTTTCCCTTCACATTCCTTTTCGCCTTGTTCTGCACTCCACTTTTTCGTGTTTGCAATGTTTCTCTCCTCCTTCTCTTTCCTGTCTGCTTTGTTTCCATCTTCATTCACAATCCTGTTTTCCACGCTTACAACTCCATGTGTTTTCCTTTTTAGGCTGGTTCCTCTTTCCCTTCCCTTCCCTTCCCTTCCCTTCCCTTCCCTTCCCTTTGCTGTTGCATTGTTTCCCTCTTCTCCACTTGCCCTGTCACCTTTTCAACGTCTTCCATCTCTTTCCTCTTTGACTTTTCCTTCAGTTTCCTTTTAGCTTTGTTTCCCTCTCTTTGCAGTTTCTTTTCTGCCTTGTTCACATTTCCCTTCACTTTCTTCTCTGCCCTCTCCCCTCCCCTGTCCTTTCACTGTCTCTTTTGCCTTGCTTCCTTCTTTCGTTCTCTTTTCTTTTTTGCTTTCTTTCCATCTTCATTCACTTTCCTGTTTTCCATGTTCACACCTCCCTTTGCTTTCCTTTTTGTCTTGTTCCTCCTTCCCTTCCCTCCCCATTCGCCTTGTTTCCCTCTTTCTTCACTTTTCTTTTCACTTTTTCAACCTCTTCCTTCACCTTCCTTTTGCTTTGTTCCTGTCTTCCTTCCCTTTCCTCTTTGTCAGTTCTTCCGCCCGCTTTTTTTTTTTTTTTTTTTTTCTTGTTTTCCTTATTCCTCCCTGCCTTTACTTTTCTTTTTTGCTTTGTTCCGTTTCCTGTTCACTTTCTTTTGCACCTTGTTCCCCCCTCTACCTTCACGTTCCTTTTAGTCTTGTTTCGCTCTACCTTCACGTTCCTTTTAGTCTTGTTTCCCTCTACCTTCACGTTCCTTTTATCTTGTACCTCTCTGCCTTCACGTTCCTTTTAGTCTTGTTTCCCTCTACCTTCACGTTCCTTTTAGCCTTGTTCCCCTCTACCTTCACGTTCCTTTTAGCCTTGTTCCCCTCTACCTTCACGTTCCTTTTAGCCTTCTTCCCCTCTACTTCACGTTCCTTTTAGCCTTGTCTCCCTCTACCTTCACGTTCCTTTTAGCCCTTGTTCCCCTCTACCTTCACGTTCCTTTTAGCCTTGTCTCCCTCTACCTTCACGTTCCTTTTAGTCTTGTTTCCCTCTACCTTCACGTTCCTTTTAGCCTTGTTCCCCTCCACCTTCACGTTCCTTTTAGCCTTGTTCCCCTCTACCTTCACGTTCCTTTTTAGCCTTGTTCCCCTCTACCTTCACGTTCCTTTTAGCCTTGTCTCCCTCTCTACCTTCACGTTCCTTTTAGTCTTGTTCCCCTCTACCTTCACGTTCCTTTTAGCCTTGTCTCCCTCTACCTTCACGTTCCTTTTAGCCTTGTTCCCCTCTACCTTCACGTTCCTTTTAGCCTTGTCTCCCTCTACCTTCACGTTCCTTTTAGTCTTGTTTCCCTCTACCTTCACGTTCCTTTTAGCCTTGTTCCCCCGTCTCTACCTTCACGTTCCTTTTAGCCTTGTTCCCCTCTACCTTCACGTTCCTTTTAGCCTTGTTCCCCTCTACCTTCACGTTCCTTTTAGCCTTGTTTTCCTCTACCTTCACGTTCCTTTTTAGCCTTGTTCCCCTCTACCTTCACGTTCCTTTTAGCCTTGTTTCTCTACCTTCACGTTCCTTTTAGTCTTGTTTCCCTCTACCTTCACGTTCCTTTTAGTCTTGTCTCCCTCTACCTTCACGTTCCTTTTAGTCTTGTTCCCCTCCACCTTCACGTTCCTTTTAGCCTTGTTTTCCTCTACCTTCACATTCTTTTAGTCTTGTTTTCCTCTACCTTCACGTTCCTTTTAGTCTTGTTCCCGTCTACCTTCACGTTCCTTTTAGTCTTGTTCCCCTCCACCTTCACGTTCCTTTTAGCCTTGTTTTCCTCTACCTTCACATTCCTTTTAGTCTTGTTCCCCTCCACCTTCACGTTCCTTTTAGCCTTGTTTTCCTCTACCTTCACGTTCCTTTTAGTCTTGTTCCCGTCTACCTTCACGTTCCTTTTAGTCTGTTCCCCTCCACCTTCACGTTCCTTTTAGCCTTGTTTTCCTCTACCTTCACGTTTCCTTTTAGCCTTGTTCCCCTCTACCTTCACGTTCCTTTTAGCCTTGTTCCCCTCTACCTTCACGTTCCTTTTAGCCTTGTTCCCCTCTACCTTCACGTTCCTTTTAGTCTTTTCCCCTCTACCTTCACGTTCCTTTTAGTCTTGTTCCCCTCTACCTTCACGTTCCTTTTAGCCTTGTTCCCCTCTACCTTCACGTTCCTTTTAGTCTTGTTCCCGTCTACCTTCACGTTCCTTTCAGCCTTGTTTTCCTCTACCTTCACATTCCTTTTACTTTTAGTCTTGTTCCCCTCCACCTTCACGTTCCTTTTAGCCTTGTTTTCCTCTACCTTCACATTCCTTTCAGTCTTGTTCCCCTCTACCTTCACGTTCCTTTCAGCCTTGTTTCCCTCTACCTTCACGTTCCTTTTAGTCTTGTTCCCGTCTACCTTCACGTTCCTTTTAGTCTTGTTCCCGTCCACCTTCACGTTCCTTTTAGTCTTGTTTCCCTCTACCTTCACGTTCCTTTTAGCCTTGTTCCCCTCTACCTTCACGTTCCTTTTAGTCTTGTTCCCGTCTACCTTCACGTTCCTTTCAGCCTTGTTTTCCTCTACCTTCACATTCCTTTTAGTCTTGTTCCCCTCCACCTTCACGTTCCTTTTAGCCTTGTTTTCCTCTACCTTCACATTCCTTTTAGTCTTGTTCCCCTCTACTTCACGTTCCTTTCAGCCTTGTTTCCCTCTACCTTCACGTTCCTTTTAGTCTTGTTCCCGTCTACCTTCACGTTCCTTTTAGTCTTGTTCCCGTCTATACCTTCACGTTCCTTTTAGTCTTGTTTCCCTCTACCTTCACGTTCCTTTTAGTCTTGTTTCCCTCTACCTTCACGTTCCTTTTAGTCTTGTTCCCCTCTACCTTCACGTTCCTTTTAGTCTTGTTTCCCTCTACCTTCACGTTCCTTTTAGTCTTGTTCCCCTCTACCTTCACATTTCTTTTAGCCTTGTTTCCCTCTACCTTCACATTTCTTTTAGTCTTGTTCCCCTCTACCTTCACATTTCTTTTAGCCTTGTTCCCCTCTACCTTCACATTTCTTTTAGCCTTGTTTCCCTCTACCTTCACATTTCTTTTAGCCTTGTTTCCCTCTTATTCTCTTTTTTTTTCCCCGCGGTTCTTTCTCCACTTTTCTTTTTCTTTTTTTTTGTTTCCCTTTGCCTTTGCTCTTTTTATCATGTACCCTCTCCCTCCCCATTTCTTATTGCTTTGTCCCCGTCTTTTTTTTTTTAACTTCGATTGTGTCATGTTCCCCTTTCTACATTTATTTTCTTTCTTGCCTTGTTTACGTCTCCCCTCACTTTCCTTTTTGCCATGTTTATACGCTCGCTTCACTTTCCTTTTCCCCATGTTTATACGCTCCTTCCACTTTCATTTATGCCATGTTTACACGCTCCCTTCCCTTTTTTTTTGCCATGTTCACACGCTCCCTTCTTCACTTTTTTTTTGAGCCATATTTACACGATCCCTAAACTTTCCTTTTTGCCATGTTGACGTTCCTTTCACTTTCCTTTTTGCCATGTGTTCCCTTTACTTTTTTTTTTTTGCCATGTTTACACGTTCCCTTCACTGTTTTTTTTTTTCTACCATGTTTACACGCTCCCTTCACTTTCCTTTTTGCCATGTTTACACGTTTCCTTTACTTTTCTTTTTGCCATGTTTACACGTTCCCTTCACTTTCCTTTTTGCCATGTTTACACGTTCCCTTTACTTTTCTTTTTGCCATGTTTACACGCTCTTTTTCACTTTCCTTTTTGCCACGTTTTTACACGCTCCCTCACTTTTCTTTTTGCCATGTTTACACGCTCCCTTCACTTTCCTTTTTGCCATGTTTACACGCTCCCTTCACTTTCCTTTTTGCCATGTTTATACGCTCTTTTCACTTTCCTTTTTGCCACGTTTACACGCTCCCTCACTTTTCTTTTTGCCATGTTTACACGCTTCCTTTACTTTCCCTTTTGCCATATTCACACGCTTCCTTTACTTTCCCTTTTGCCATGTTCACACGCTTCCTTCACTTTTTTGGCCATGTTTACAGGCTCCCCTCACTTTCCTTTTTGCCATGTTTACACGCTCCCTTCGCTTCCCTTTTTGCCATGTTTACACGCTCCCTTTACTTTTCTTTTTGCCATGTTTACACGTTCCCTTCCCTTTTCTTTTTACCATGTTTACACGCTCCCTTTACTTTTCTTTTTGCCATGTTTACACGTTCCCTTCCCTTTTCTTTTTGCCTGTCCCCCTGTCCCTTCACTTGCCTTTTTTCATGCATCCCTGTCTCTTCATTTTCCCCTTTGACTTGTTTTTCTATCCGCTCCCTTTCCTTTTTCTCTTGTACCCCCCTCTTTTCACTTATTATTGTTATTATTATTATTATTATTATTATTATGAATACTTACGTAGCGTCAATCCTCAGCTAGAGACCAAGCTGTAAGCGCTTTACAATCCACACTCTCGTGTACACAACGGGCTGCCTACCTGAGTAGTGCCGACTGAAGAGCTGCCAGCTGGCGCTTCATTCAGTCGTTTCCCGTGTCATCCAGTCAATATCGTTCACTCAGTTTCCATACTACTTCATTCTTTCCATTTCTCGCGCAGGGTGCATGCTATGTGTAACGTGTCATCCATACGCACGGCCAAACTGGTCTTCTCTTCGGAAAGTTGATGGGATTTGACGTGTGTGCAAGATCTTATGCGTGCGTTCACACACGGACTTCGGCTTATAGTCTCACTCGCCTTGGTCTCCTCTTCCATCACTTTCCTATTTTACCTTTTTTGTCTTTTTTTTTTTTCGCTTTCTTTTTTTTTTCCTGTTCCCTTCCTTTCCCGTTTTACCTTGTTTCCATCTCCCTTCATTTTCCTTTTTGCCTTGTGCCTTTCTTTCTGTATTTTCCTTTTTGTTTTATGTATATCTCCTTTCACCATTGCCAAGAGGAAATGTCTATAGCCTGCAACGTTTACAAATGTATCAATAAAATTCTTCACTTCCTTTTTTTTTTTTGTTTTCTTACGTTTATTGGAAGATCTACAACTTTTACTGCTCTCTCTCTCTCTCTCTCTCTCTCTCTCTCTCTCTCTCTCTCTCTCTCTCTCTCTCACACACACACACACACACACACACACACACACACACACACACACACACACACACAAATGAAGTTTAACTGAAAATGCCGAAAGCCGACAGTATAAAAACTAGGGGTGTCTTTCGAATGGCTCTCGTGTCATTGACAAGTGATTGCACGTGCAACGAGCTGGCAGCAAGACTCCCATGTATTACCACAGTGAACTGCAGAGGTCACGCGCTCTTCCCTTTTCCTTTTGTTGTTACGTCAAAGGAAGGCAATTCCTGCCGCTCTGAGGTTTACTGACTTGGCTTTTGACCGGCTGCGGTTATTGTGGAAGGAATTATGACCAGGCCTTGTTACCGCTCTCGTTTTTCCAAGTTACGTGCGGTGTGTGTGTGTGTGTGTGTGTGTGTGTGTGTGTGTGTGTGTGTGTGTGTGCGCGCGCCCGCGTGTATGTGCACGCGCATGCACATGTATGAGTGTGTGTGTGTGCGCGCGCGTATGTGTGTGTGTATGAGAGAGAGAGAGAGAGAGAGCATACGCATTGGTGTGTGTGTGTGTGTGTGTGTGTCTGCCTGAGAGAGAGAAGAGAGAGAGAGAGAGCGTACACATAAGTATGTGTTGTGTGTGTCTGTCAGTCCTCGAGAGGGAGAGTATGAACTTGTGTGTGGCTCAGTGTGCGTCTCCGTGCGTTTGTGTACGTGCATGCATCAAAACAGCATCTCTCCCGCCCCGCCCCTCTTCTTCCCTTCCTCCCTCCCTCTCTCTTTTTCTCTCTCTGTCTCTGACCCTCATTCTCTCTGGCTCTCATATATTCTCCCCATTTCTCTCGATCTGTCCTCCTTCACCTTTCTCTTGCAGTCTCTCGCGCTCTCTCTGTCTTCCACCCCTCTCTCTCTCTCTCTCTCCTTTTATTTCTCTTCCCCTCATCCCTGTGCCTCCTCCAGACGTGTTCACCCCCCTTCTCTCTCTCTCTCTCTCTCTCTCTCTCTCTCTCTCTCTCTCTCTCTCTCTCTCTCTCTCTCCAAAGGCGAATGGGAACCGCCGGCTCCAGGAACGAAGTCGGAGGACAGTGGTCATTACGATGCATGACCATCATCAACTGGCCCGTGCATACTAATGACCGTGGATTTGAATAATGAATGGGCAGGAAGCGCAGTAGCCCTTCTCCACGTGACTTTCTTGGCATTGCCAGCTCGAAAGACGTTGCTGACTCTGTTTGTGCTCTTCTGTGTGTTGTGTGTGTGTGTGGGGGGGGGGGGGGGGGGGGGGGGGGGGGGGGAGGGGGGGGGTATTGGACAGGGAGGTTTACAACACGATCCAAAAGAAATCCATAGAAAAATAAAAGATGAAAATCGACCGTACGCGCGTTTCCACTTTCCCGGCTGAGAACCTTAGCTCATTCAACGCTGAGCATAAAACTGCGGAAGCTGACGAATCTCGCCAGATTAAAACGATGAATGCGTCCGATGGAATTCGACCCCACGATCCCCGAGTCCGCAGACCAAGGCGCTGACCGCTGCGCTTCTTCGGCTAGTTACACAAGACGGCTTCTCTGTCAAGGTCATCTTTCGAGTGTTCCCTTGAACTGCCAATCAGCTCGATGGGTTTGATCTATGGTGACTGTGCGCCACATCACTTCTTCTCTCGGGTTTCTGTCGGCTCACTTGTCATCTATTTGTGTTGGAGGAGCTGTGTCCATAGAAACTGCAGTTGGTTAACTGCTTGGGCAGAAGAATACAGCGGCCTTTTCTTGTCATCTCTACGAGTAAATGGCTTTGGCCTTCTGTGTTCACGTTTAAATAAGCACGGGAGGGAGTGTGCATGTAGGAATGGCTACCCGTGTGTGTGTCTGTGCGTGCGCGCGTGTGTGTGTGAGTGCGCGCGCACGCGCGTGTCTCGTTGTGTGCGCATGCGTGTGTGCTCTGGCTGTCGAGTAAATGATGCACAGCATTTTGTTGGAGATTGTTGACGGGAGGGAGGCAAGCGCATCAATCACGTAATTTTTAAAAGTCTGTTAATCCACCTACGCACACACCCACCCCATCAACCACCCGTACCTCATTAATCACTCACTCTCTCTCTCTTTTCTCTTTCTCTCTCTCTCTCTCTCTCTCTCTCTCTCTCTCTCTCTCTCTCTCTCTGAGTGTGTGTGTGTGTGTGTGTGAGTGTGTGTGTGTGTGTGTGTGTGTGTGTGTGTGTGTGTGTGTGTGTGTGTTGCAGGAGTATGTTCAAATCATAAGAAGGAACAAAAACGAAGAATGAAACGTACAGAATTCATTGGCACACGTTTAGTGCAATAACTGCAAACATAAACACCGTATTTTATGTGCCTTTTCTGAAAGGAGTTTTGAATAAATTCTGCAGACTTTCTCCTCTCATGGCTAATGTTAGTGCAAATGTCTCTCTCTCTCTCTCTCTCTCTCTCTCTCTCTCTCTCTCTCTCTCTCTCTCTCTCTCTCTCTCTCTCTCCTCTCTCTCTCTCTCTCTCTCTCTCTGTCTATGGTTTAGAATTAATTGTTTTAAAACTTTTTTTACATGGTAACAGCTCATTATATGCGCGCCGCCCCCCCCCCCCTCCCGTTCTGCTCGGCGCGCGCACGCGCGTGCACACCCACGCACGCACACACACACACACACACACACGCGCGCGCATACACACACACATACACGCACGCACGCACACACACACATTCACACACACAGACATAGACACACTCACACACACACACATACATACACACACGCATACACACATACACACACGCACGCACACACACACACACACACACACACACACACACACACACACACACACACACACACACTCACTCACACACACACACGCGCGCGCGCGCGCGCGCGCGCGCGCGTGCATACACACACTTACACACATACATACACGCACACACACACACACACACACACACACACATTCACACAAGCGTGCATACCTACGAACATGCAAACACATATATTCCACGGGGAGGGGGTGGGGTATGGGGGGAAAGACTTCGGTATCCGTTGCATGTATGCCAGGTATACCTCCCAGTAAAAACATCAATTCGTCAAAAACCAGTATTTAAGAGAGAGACAGACAGACAGACAGAAAGAGAGAGAGAGATTTAAGACAAAATTGACATCTCAAAGACAAAATTGACAACTTCAAGGACAAAATGGACAACTTCAAAGACAAAAGGGACAGCTTCAAAGACAAAATTGACAACTTCAAGGACAAAATGGGACAACTTCAAAGACAAAAGGGACAGCTTCAAAGACAAAACTGACAAGTGTCGTGTATGGAACCCTATCTTTCGCTGGTTCCAGATCCGTGCTGCTCGCACCCCCAGCCCCGGGAGTAGATTGTCTCCTGCCACCTGCAGCGATCAAGCCACCACCAGCACCTTCCTGTCTGCAAGGGGGGGGTCACCCCCCGCCCTCACCCCATGGACCGGAAGCGGAAACGGAGCTCCACTTCAGTGGAGTAAGTTTCTTTTGTTTTTGGTTTGGTTTGGTTTTTCTCTGTCACTGTCTCCCTGTCGATCTCATTTTCAATTACGCCCTGTGTATACATACAATTGACAAGCTGAAGCACGTTTATTTCTGGTTTATTTATTTTCTTTGCCTTGCTGTGTTTTATTTTGTTTTGGTTTACTTCATTTTTGTGCTTTAGTAGCTTCGAAGAAAATTGTGTACATTTCTTGGAAGTAATACAGCCGTTGAGCTTTTTTCCGTATTGTTGTTTTTTTGTCGTTGTGTGTGTGTGTGTGTGTGTGTGTGTGTGTGTGTGTGTGTGTGTGTGTTCCTTTTTCATGGCGGTAAAAACTCCGACGACTGTTCCTATCAACCACAGAATGTTCCTACCAACCACAGAATGTGACTTATGTTTTTTTACAAGGGGGAAGAAAATAACGGGCGAACATAGTTTTTTAACAAAATGTTCATTTTTGGTATCTGACCTTTGTCTTGGTCGTATCGAGATGAAGAAGTAGTCTTTGAACGGAAAGAAGCTGAATCAGAAATCAGATTGTTTTTAAACTTTTTTTTTTTGTTGTTTTTCGTCTGTCTCGTTTTCGATATAAATTGTGCAATCCATGTTAGGCTACGCGACTAGCCTAATTCTGTTAAGTTTATTGCGATTGGTAGAAAGGGCCGTCGGCATTCAGACTTGTGGTCACACCACTTAGAACTCCACGGAGATAATTAAACGCACGTCAGTTGGCTTGAAACAGAAATTCAAAAATGAGGCAGGGAGACATAAACTGTAAATAATAAAAAGGGGGGGGGGGGGGGGGGGGGGGGGGGGGGGTAGCCTTTGCTTTCAAAAACTGCAAGGATGAAAGGCAACTCGTGCTGTGTTGTGGCACCTATTCACCTAGCGTGCGTGCAGACCAGAGTCACGCAGAACAGTCGAGGAATCTTCGTCAGCAAAGAGGCTAGAAGCTTGCCCACAAACGCTCTAATCGGATACATTAGCTACAGCAGAAGAGCGTACTGTAGATTGATTCTGGAATAGTGTAGCCTTCCCCTCAGCGTTGTTACACACAACATACAGACGAAGGTGACTAGATCCAAGGGACCATAGTGTGTTGGTCAGTATGAGAAGAAACCCGTGAGAGTTCTTGACTTTTCCTCGGCGCGTTTCAGTGTCTTGGTCTGTGATTGTTGCAGCGGCTTCGATGGCGGAAGCGACGATGACGATCCCCATCAGTCCTGCTCCCTCGACCCCAATGACCCTGAATCCAGGCGGCATCAGAAGTAAGTAAGCGGGGAAGCGGGGGGGGGGGGGGGGGGGGGGGGGGGGGGGGGGGGAAGGGAGGAGAGGGCAGGGGAGGGGGGGGGGTGGAGGAGAGAGAGAAAGAAGAGGAGGGAATGTGCGAGTGAGCTATAGTGTTCTTGTTTGTTTTGTGTATGGAATGTGCAATTAAATGACTTTGTGCTTCGGTGTGTGTGTGTGTGTGTGTGTGCGCGCGCGCGCGCGCGCGCACGCGCACGTGCGTGCATGTGTAGTGAAATAAATGAATGAAAATGGGGCAAAGGGAGAGTTGAGAGTACGCGTGTATGTGAATATGTAAGTTCGCTTGTGCGCGCGTGTCTTGGTCTACAGGCGAGTATGTGTGTCTGTATGTACGTAAGTATGCGCACACTCTGAATAAGTTTAAAGGACAACTGTAACGTGACATCTATATTTTCACTTAAAATGAAAATCATGATGATTGTTGCAAAACTTTCTCATCACAACAGATTTCTCTGTGCGAAATATTATTCGGGTTCTTGTCATCGGGAGACGGTCGTCATACTGCAACACACTACACTTTGCTGACGGGTAGTTTGTTGTCGCCATTATCGCCGTCCTTCTGTACGAAGATGCCTCCATCTTTCATGTCTTCTAATTAGCATTGCTCCCACACCGCTTATATCCCCCCCCCCCCCCCCCCCCCCACCACACACACACACACACACAGAGCAATACCTTGGCTTGATCTGCCGTATTCACCGATCCTGTGGTCCACAACGAGCTGTTGGGTCGTGATGAGGCCACCCACCGGAGAGGACCCGGCGCTGCCATTAGTCACTTTGACGGAGGGCACTACCCGCTGACCCTGCGTCATTCCAGTCAACCCATTTGAGTGTACAGACCGCCTGTCAGTTCTAGCCATAAGTGGTGGACCCCGAGAAATTAGTGCAGTGTTAACAACAGTTTTGACGGGATTCAAACGTGCCCTGGTCCAGCAGTCTTGGCGGTCGGTTCCTGGAGGCTGTCTGATGTTTCTCATGCCTGGGGGGGATTGAGGTCAGGGCTTGTGTTGAGGTTTGATGCAGACTTTTGTGGAACCCAGATCAGAGCCTGTCTGATGATATTTGTCGGAGGCTAGTGGATTTCAGATCAGAACCTGTGTCCGTTACAGGCTTGTGGATTTCAGATCAGAGCCTGTCTGTCACAGGTTGTGGATTTTCAGATCAGAACCTGTCTGTTACAGGCTTGTGGATTTCGGGTCGGAGCCTGTCTGATGATGTTTATGGCAGGCTTGTGGATTTCAGATCAGAACTTGTCACAGGTTGTGAATTTCAGATCAGAACCTGTCTGTCACAGGTAGTGGATTTCAGATCAGAGCCTGCCTGTCGTATGTTGTGAAGTTCATATCAGAGCCTGTCAGTCACAGGGTGTGGATTTCAGATCAGAGCCTGTCAGTCACAGGTTGTGGATTTCAGATCAGAGCCTGTCAGTCACAGGTTGTGGATTTCAGATCAGAGCCTGTCAGTAACAGGTTGTGGATTTCAGATCAGAGCCTCTCTGGTGTGTTTGTCTCAGGGATGTCAGGTCAGGGTTTGTCTGGTGATTTGTCTGGAGGTTCCAGGTCAGATTTTTTTTGTTTGTTTTATTTCTGATAGTGTTGCTCATACGCTGGTGAAGCGTGTTAACTCATCTATCCTCAAGGTGTCCTTGTGGATAAACGGGCTTCCGGAGAAAGGGAGAGCCTCGGGGATCCGCAGATCGAGTATCGGTTCGGGGGCGGGATTTTATTTCTTGCCCACTACAGTGGTCCGTAAGTAAGTGGGGCTTGAGTATTAGTCTTTAATGAGCCGAGACATCGTGTGTAGCATGCTCCGTCCGTGGATATAAGAATTTTAAAACAAAACCCACGGCAACAAAATTGCTTCTGGCGAAA
>JADBJO010000013.1:270000-390000 GCA_016801955.1 Conus betulinus
AGGGTCATCAGAAGATAGATAGTCACCAGAGGATAGGTGGTCACCAGAGGATAGGTGGTTCCTAGATAGTCACCAGAGGATAGGTGGTCACCAGAGGTTAGGTGGTTCCTAGATAGTCACCAGAGGATAGGAGGTCACTAGCTAGTCACCAGAGGATGGGGGTGGTCACTAGACAGTCACCAGAGGATGGGTGGTCACCAGAGGATGGGTGGTCACTAGATAATCACCAGAAAGGTGGTCACTAGATGGTCACCAGAGGATGGGTGGTCGCCAGATAGTCACCAGAGGATATGAGGTCACTAGACAGTCACCAGAGGATAGGAGGTCATTAGACAGTCACCAGAGGATAGGTGGTCTCTAGATAGTCACAAGAGGATAGGTGGTCACTAGATAGTCACCGGAGAAGAGACGGGTCACCAGAGGATAGGTGGTCACTAGATAGTCACCAGAGGATAGGAGGTCACTAGACAGTCACCAGAGGATAGGTGTGGTCACTAGATAGTCACCAGAGGATAGGTGGTGACTAGACAGTCACCAGAGGATAGGAGGCCACTGGACAGTCACCAGAGGAGAGGTGTCACTAGATAGTCATCAGAGGATAGGTGGTCACCAGAGGATAGGTGGTCACGAGACAGTCACCAGAGGGAAGGGGGTCACCAGATGATAGGTGGTCACTAGACAGTCACCGGAGGATAGGGGGTCACCAGAGGATAGGTGGTCACTAGAAAGTCACCAGAGGATAGGGGGTTATGAGAAAGTCACCAGAGGATAGGGGGTCACTGGATAGTCACCAGAGGATAGGGAGTCACTAGATAGTCACCAGAGGATAGTATCAGGGGGAGAGGTCACTAGAGGACAGGGAGTCACTTCAGGATGGATGATCAACAGAGGATGGGGAGTCACCAGAGGATCAGTGGTCACCAGAGGATAGGAAGTCACCAGAGGATAGGAAGCCACCAGAGGATAGATAGTCACCAGAAGATGTGGGGTTTGCAGAGGATAAGGGATCACCAGAGAATAAACAGTCACCTGAGCATTGACCGTCACCAGGGGACAGGGAGTCACCAGAGGCTATCAGTGATCACAGTCTCGCACACAGGGGTCACGATGTTTCTGCCTACACCTGCGTACCTGCGTGTAGACCGAGTGTTGACCCAAACCGCAGTCAAACCAACAAACTAAAAGTTCAACAGGTGCAGAGTGCTTGAATATTAATGAACAGATCGTTGAAGAAATACCGGTGAAACACACGCGCGGTACACGCCCTCTGCCATGCTCCAGTGTCCTTTGGTTGGCTGGCTTTTCTGCTAGCAGGATTACCCCCACCCCTCCACCCCCACCCCCAAAAACTACTGAACAGATTTTTATCAAATCTAGATGGAGGGATGGGCTGTTACGACAACCCTGCTAAAAAAAAAATTGCTGCGGATTCAGAATAAACAACGCATCCAAGATCATTCCGCAAGATTTCTATGAGTGGGACTGCGGGCTGCGTGCAGCAGATGGTGACGTCTTTCGCCGGTGAGCTCTGCAGTCATGAAACACGGGCTGGTACACCCTTGGGTGTGCTTCCAAGGGGGTTCTGTTATGCTGCGTCTGGTTGCCACATCGTGGCATCTTCTGGGGAGCAGTTGTGTCCCTTTACGTCTTCATGGAATGCCGTGTACGTGCTGCAGCCTGTGTGACCACAGCCAGGCTTCCGTGGTTGGTGCAGGATTGCTCCCGGCTGCTTTGAGGCCAGTGTATCTTTTCCTTCAAAGCAGAAGATCCGAGAAACATTCTGCAAAATAATATCGATTTTCCAGTGAACTGATCAGTGTGAAATCAGTTTCATCAGCACGTGTTCGAACATATTAAAACTTTCTTGTAATGTAAACATTATTTCATTTGTCACCCATATCCTGTTGAAAAGGGGAAAGAAATAAATGGGAAGTAACTGTTTCAGTGTGCACTGACTGTTATTTTTGATAGCTTGCTTTTTTCACCCATGAACTCGCTTGCTCACCGATTTAGATTTAAAGAAAACAACAACAACAACAAAAAACAGCAAAACAAAACCAAAACGAAAAGTATGTGTCTATGGACCCTTTTTTTCTCTCCCATATTAAGCTTTATTTTGAAGGGGGAGGAGAGGCTTACATTTGGCGTTCATCTGGATCACAGGGCTGATCTGCGCTCATCTGACCCTTGTCGTGTTTCAGCGCTCTTCAGGTCCATCTTCCTTCATTCTAACTGTGTTAAAGCGTTCTTCACCGACGACCTTCCTTCAAGTCATGTTTAAGCGCTCTTCCAAACTTCCTTCAAGTTGTGTAATACACTTTTCCTGCCTTCCTTTTAGTCATGTTTTACATTTTCCTGCCTTCGTTCGAGTCGTGTTATACACTTTTCCTGCCTTCCTTCTAGTTGTGTTATGCACTTTTCCTGCCT
This sequence comes from Conus betulinus, assembly GCA_016801955.1. Classification (NCBI taxonomy): domain Eukaryota; kingdom Metazoa; phylum Mollusca; class Gastropoda; order Neogastropoda; family Conidae; genus Conus; species Conus betulinus. Next base: position 272,428 of record JADBJO010000013.1, read on the forward strand.
TCCTTCTAGTCGTGTTATACACTTTTCCTGCCTTAATTCCTTTTAGTCGTGTTATGCACTTTTCCTGCCTTCCTTTTAGTCGTGTTATACACTTTTCCTGCCTTCCTTCTAGTCGTGTTATACACTTTTCCTGCCTTCCTTCTAGTCGTGTTATACACTTTTCCTACCTTCGTTCGAGTCGTGTTATACACTTTTCCTGCCTTCGTTCAAGTTGTGTTATACACTTTTTCTACATTCCTTCTAGTCGTGCTATACACTTTTCATGCCTTCCAGTCGTGTTAAGTGTTTCCTGCCTTCTAGTCGTGTTATACACTTTTTCTGCCTTCCTTCTAGTCGTGTTTTACACTTTTTTCTGCCTTCCTTCTGGTCGTGTTATACACTTTTACTGCCTTCCTTCTTGTCGTTTTATACACTTTTCCTGCCTTCCTTTGGTCGTGTTATGCATTTTTACTGCCTTCCTTCTGGTCGTGTTATACACTTTTCCTGCCTTCCTTTTAGTCGTGTTATACACTTTTCCTGCCTTCCTTCTAGTCGTGTTATACACTTTTCCTGCCTTCCTTCTAGTCGTGTTATACACTTTTTCTACCTTCGTTCGAGTCGTGTTATACACTTTTCCTGCCTTCGTTCAAGCTGCGTTATACACTTTTCCTGCCTTCCTTCTAGTCGTGTTAAGTTTTTCCTGCCTTCTAGTCGTGTTATACACTTTTTCTGCCTTCCTTCCAGTCGTGTTTTACACTTTTCCTGTCTTCCTTCTAGTCGTGTTATACACTTTTACTGCCTTCCTTCTGGTCGTGTTATACACTTTTTCCTGCCTTCCTTCTAGTCGTGTGTTATACACTTTTACTGCCTTCCTTCTGGTCGTGTTATGCACTTTTACTGCCTTCCTTCTTGTCGTCTTATACACTTTTCCTGCCTTCCTTCTAGTCGTGTTATACATTTTTCCTGCCTTCCTTCTAGTCGTGTTTTACGCACTCCCGATCTTCCTTCCAGTCCTGTTTAAGCTCTGTTCTGACCTTTCTTTGTAGTCAGGTTGTACACTTTTCCGACCTTCTAGTTGTGTTACATGCTTTTCCGACCTTCCTTCTAGTCATGCTGTGCGCTCTTTTGACCTTCCTTTTAGTCACGAAGTACGCTCTTTTGACCTTCCTTCTTGTCATGAAGTACGCTCTTTTGACCTTCCTTCTAGTCAAAAAGTACGCTCTTTTGACCTTCCTTCTAGTCATGAAGTACGCTCTTTTGACCTTCCTTCTAGTCATGAAGTACGCTCTTTTGACCTTCCTTCTAGTCATGAAGTACTCTTTTTGACCTTCCTTTAGTCCTTCTAGTCATGAAGTACGCTCTTTTGACCTTCCTTCTAGTCATGAAGTACGCTCTTTTGACCTTCCTTTCATAGTCATGCTTACGCTTGTGACCTTCCTTCTAGTCATGAAGTACGCTTTTTGACCTTCCTTCTGGTCATGAAGTACGCTCTTTTGACCTTCCTTGTAGTCATGCTGTACGCTCTTGTGACCTTCCTTCTAGTCATGAAGTACGCTTTTTAACCTTCCTTCTAGTCGCTTGAAGTACGCTCTTTTGACCCTCCTTCTAGTCATGGTGTACACTTTTTTGACCTTCATGGTGTACACTCTCTTTTGACCTTCCTTCTTCTAGTCATGGCATGTGCTCTTACGACCTTCATTTTAGTCATGTTTAAGTGTGTTTTCCAACTTTCCTTCTAGTCGTGTTATAGTCTCTTCCAAATTTCCTTCTAGTCGTATTATATGGTCTTCCAACCTTCCTTCTAGTCGTGTTATATATGTTTCCTTTCTTCTTTCAAGTTTGTTATATGCTCTTCTGATCTTCCTTCTAGACATATGGTCTTTTGATCTTCCTTCTAGTCTGTTATATGCTCTTCTGATCTTCCTTCTAGTCTGTTACATGGTCTTCTGATCTTCCTTCTAGTCTGTTATATGCTCTTCTGATCTTCCTTCTAGTCTGTTATATGCTCTTCTGATCTTCCTTCTTGTCTGTTATATGCTCCTCTGATCTTCCTTCCACTCATGTTGTACACTCTTCTGACTTTCCTTCTGGTCATGTTATACGCTCTTTCGACCTTCCTTCAAGTTGTACACTCTTTCGACCTTCCTTCAAGTTGTACACTCTTTTTCGACCTTCCTCAAGTTGTACACTCTTTCGACCGTCTTTAGTAGTCATGTTGTGCACTCTTCTGACTTTCCTTTTAGTCATGTTATACGCTCTTCCTTTTGTTTCTGTTTAAGCGCTTTTTTCGACATTCCTTCTATCCTTTTTTTTTTTCTTTAGCACCCATCTGACTTCCTTTTTAGTTGTTTTAAGCGCTCTTCGGATTTTCCTTCTGGTCATTTTTAAGTGCTCTCCCGACTTTCCTTCTGACCGTGTTAAGCGCTCTCCAGACTTTCGGGCCTGTTTTTTTTCTTTCTTTCTTTCTTTCTTTCTTTCTTTATCCTCCTTTTGGACTTTCCTTTCGGTCATTTTAGCACTCTTTCGGATTTTCCTTCTCTTTTTTAGTTCTCTTCTTGTTCTTCCAACTTTCTTCTACTTTTTCAGTAGCACTCTCCTGACTTTACTTCTGCTGGTTTTTGTTTTGTTTGAGTGTGTGTGTATGTGTGTGTGTGTGTGTGTGTGTGTGTGTGTGTGTGTGTGTGTGTGTGTGTGTGTGTGTGCTCTTTCGACGTTCTTTCTGGTCATTTGTACGTGCTCTCTTGACTTTCCTTTTTTCTAAGCGACGTTCTTCCTATTTTCCTTTTTCCTTCTCATCGTTTTTAGCTCTCTTCCAACTTCCTGTCTAGTCATTGCTTTAAAAATGGCGATGAGCATCACGCTGTGAGTACTGGCCTGAGTCTGTTAAGTCTCAAAGAAAAGAAAGACACTGAGTGAGAAACTGCCATTAGATTACGGTCACCAATCTTGATTATGCAGACCTGCCTATCCTTACGCTTTTGACGTACATTGTACACCATTTTATACAGCACACGACAGTATACCACTCAAATGAAAAGTACACCAAGCAAAACTTCTAGCGAATTTTCGTTTTGGACACAAAATCTGACATTGTTTGAATTCTGAATCTGTGGAATGGTACCACCAGATAGTGTTTGTAGAGACTGCGCATGTGTAACCCTCCTCCGTTTGGACTTGGCGCCATTTTTTTATCAGAACGGCTCAATCGTTCTAGTTTGTGAAAAACGCAGAATGTGAGTGTACTGATAAAAAGAATAGATTTTAGTATTTATTGAAACCGCTTCAAACTGAAAACGAAATACACCCGTTGTGTTCCCAAAAACACACCTGCTTATGTGAGAAAGTACACTACAGACTTTTTGGGGGCGGCTTCAGCTACGTCTAGGATTCTTTTACAGGGATAGGACTTGGGTGGTTTAGGATCTGGTGCCAGCGAATACCTCGAGTGACTTTACACCACTGAAACCAGGACGACGCATCCGCTCCACAGAGACAACAGTACATACCTGTCACAAAACCCAGTGGAGAACTACATACGAAACAATGATAGGTGCTACTGCGTTCCAGAAACACACCGATCAGTACCGGAACTCATACTTCCCCAAAGACAATAACTGAGTGGAGCCACCTCGACGATAACATCGTTCACTAAAAGTCAGTCGACAGCTTCAAGTCGGCTCTGGCAAAAGCCAGAAGCCGATAATATCATCACGCTGCGCACCTACCACCGTCGCGCCTATGCCAGTAAATGGATGTAAGCGACGTACCAATCCAGATCCAGATCCAGAGGGGGTAAGCAAATCTGATGATGGAGCAGATAAAGAGAAAATAGACGCCATCTTTCTGTATAAGGCTACAGCAACTGAATCTAAAAATGTATTTTGTTTGTGCTTTGTCATGAAGTCAGTGTCATCTACTTATGCGCCACATGCCAACGACCGAAATGAATTTTTGGAGCACATGTGTATGCAAAGCTGAATGGACCAAGGCCATGCTTAAAGGACTCAACAGTTAATAGACAGACTGTTCAGAGAATATTTTATTGTCTGAAAACTGATTCCCCCCCTTTTTTTTTTTTTTAATTTATTTATTTATTTTTTTTTTACATGCCCTTCAAGAATCATACCACAAGAAAGAATGAATGGACACTTTAATGAGTGCTAGCTGGTGCAAAGATAGGGGTCACGGGTGAACGCAAAGACTTATTAAAAATGTGACGCGGGGTAAAGGTACTTTGGTCAATGTCAGATATACAGATTACTCCCAGACACTGTATATTTTTCTGTTATATTTCACAGATGCAAGGAGGAGGAGAGAGATGATCTAAAAGGATGGCAGTGATCAAAGTATAAATATGAAATATTTCACAGACAGCAATGGAAACCAGTGACTTATTGAGTTCTGCATTTTGAAGAGAACCATTTCTATGCCTAATCAGAGGCAACTTTCTTGTGTAGAAAATAGGACCACAGATGAATTAGGGGATAGGGACTGGGATGGTGCAATTAATTTTCAGGATTAGAGCTAATCAGCTCAGCAGTCTCACTTGCGTGATGTTTCTTGAGAATCTTGTTCATGTAATGCTCCTCTGACTTACTTTAGCTCTCTTCAAACCTTCCTTCAGATTTTTTTTTATGCTGTTCTGGTTGCCCTTGTAATTTGTGCTTGTTTTGTGGGGGGTTTTTTTTTTTTTTTTTCTTTTTGTTGAAGCGCACCTCAGACGTTCCTTAGATTTATTTAATTTCAGTGGTCTTTTGGCTCAGTCATTGTTAAAGCACTCATGCAACTTGCCGTCTGTGGCTTTTGTTTGTTTGTTTTTAAGCACTTTCACTTTTTCATCTTGTTTGTAAAGCACTCTTCTGACTGTGATCCTTCTAATTGTGTCCTAAGTGCTGTCCTGACTTTCCTTCTGACTTCATTTTTTTGTCTCTCTTTCTTTCTTTTTAAATGTGATTTATTTTTCTGTGTGGCAACAGCCCTGAAAGTGCCTTGTGTGACCGGCTCTATACTGATACACATCATGTAATTGAAATTAATCAAAGTGGAAGACAAGAATGAGGGAGAGAGAAACTATCAAAGGGAGGCTGCCCAACAGGGAGCCCCAGTAACTCCAAAATTACCCCAGAGTTGGAAGATTTGGATGCCCTACCATTTCATTAGTTCACAGCATGGTTGGTGTATAGATCTTTCACTTATATCCGTTATTGGAAGGGGGGGGGGGGGTGTTATCCCATTGATTGGTGGGAGAGCAGGGGGGAAAGGGCATTGAATTCTTCATCCAAGGGTTGGTTTCAGTGAGAAGTCGACAGTACAGCTGCCGCTGCCGACCCCCATAACCCACCTTCCCACATTTCCCCTCCTATTCCCCTGCCCCTGCGTCACCACCAGATGTCTGGCTGCCTGAGGTGAATGAACTGTCACTCCAGCACGGTCACAGCTTGCAGATGGAATTTAAGTGCTGCTGGTCAGAAAGTTGACCGGAGAGGCAGGGAGGGATAGAGGGAGGAGGAGGAAGAGATGGGAGAGATACTGTGAAGTTTCTTGTTTCAGGTTCTTCATGGATGACACTGTAATCCCGGTTCTGCTATGTGTATTATGGCCATGGCTTTGAAAGTCCTTTACAGATGATTTTTTTTTTTTTTTTTACTTTGGGTTGCAGTACATGGGATTACGTGTGCATGTATGTGTGTGTGTCTGTCTGGGATATATGTGTTTCTGTCTGTCTGTATCAGTGTATGTGCATGTGTGTATGCATATGTGTGTGTGTGTGTGTGATTTGGAGGAGGGGAAGTGCTTATGCGTTTGGCTCTGGAAAGAACACAGCATTTAGGCAAATGGAAGATTGCGATGTCTTAGGGAAAATGATGAAGAGGGGAGAAATCATTTGTAAACAAGCAGATAGTTTTCTCTCTCTCAGCATGCCCCCACCACCACCTGTCTCACACACACATAAGCATACACACATAAAAATATTAAAATATACAAGCATGCACACACTCATGCACAAATGTTCATGCACACTCAAGTGCACGCACGCAAGCACACATGCCCACACGCGCGCACGCACACGCACACGCACACACACACACACACACACACACACACGTTTAAATGTGAAATAAAATGTTTACAACACTTACACACTCTTACACACAGATTGATGCACACATACATATTCACACACATGTGCTCACGCACATGTTACTCATATCATTCGTATGCCTTTTGAAGAAGTAAAGTATCACACACACACTTGCGCAGGAATGCACATGCGTGCAGGTGCGGGCGCACAAATGCAAGCCGCTGTCCACTATGTTACAGGTATTGTTGCCAGTTCTGGAGAATGCAACTTGATATATGTTCCGTTCCCTTCCCCCTATTACTCCCACCTCTCTCTCTCTCTCTCTCTCTCTTCTCTCTCTCTCTCTCTCTCTCTCTCAAACTGTATCTGCCTTTCTCACTCCCCCTTTCTCCTTCCCCTTTTCTCCCTCACAACCGTTTGTCCCTCCTCCTCCCCCTTTTCCTTTCCCATTCTCTGTCAGCCATTCTGTATTTATTTGTCTGTTCACTCTGTCTCTCATCTTCATCTCTCTCAATCTCGGTCTCTCTCTCTCTCTTTCTCTTTCTCTCCACCTCCCTCAACTGTCTGTCCTCCTCTCTCTTTTCTTCTCTCCCCCTGCCCCACCCACTCTTTCTCCGTCCCTTCCTCTCAAACTCTGAGGCGATGATTTGATGAGGTGTGTTGTGTGGTGGCAGGGTCCAGCAAGATGTACTCGGAGGTCAGCCACAAGCCATCTTTCATCACCGATGACGAACTCAAGCATCTCATCCTCAGTGTAAGACATGATTGTGACACAGGGATCAGTTTCAGAGTTACACAGACTCTCTGAGAGAGACCAGAAGTGTGTATAGGTGCAGATATGTAATGTAGTATAGCATGTATGCATGTATTTTCTTCTAAGTGTCGAGAGCATGTGTTTTCCTCTGTGTGTGTGTGTGTGTGTGTGTGTGTGTGTGTGTGTAGGAAAGAATTATGTTTTATGTCTCGTCACACATATAGGTGATTGCAGATGTCTAAGTAACATAGTGTTTACAATTTTAGACTATTATCATAAAAGAAGAGAAGAGGACGAAGTGGTTAAATAGAACAAAAACATAGGATAGATTAATTATAGGACAGTAACTATGAAAAATTTAGAGAAAAATAACTAAAGTAATGTAACTTACGATTATGATTATAAAATGTTCCTTAATGGACTTTGCAAAAGGTTACTCGTTAATTTAACAAGAGAAACAACTGGCAACGAATCAAAAAAGTCAAACACATTAACATGCCCAGTGTCAGCACTTGGTATAACACCATTCAAAAAGGGTTTCATTAGTTCACAATCAAAAATCACATGTTGAACTGAAAGATCCCCAGGACATACACACTTAACAGTCTGGCAATACTTGGTTCGTAGGGAAATACATAATAGTCTAAAAGTCAGGCTTGAAACTGGTCGGCTAATCGATACAAAGTTTGACAGAGTTTACTGACGAGGTTTTTATGAGGAACTGTATTGAGTCGGGAAATCCCTCTCGATTATATGACTAATTTCCTTGTATGTCAAAGGACAATCAACCAACCTTAATACTACCTACTATATTTTTTGCTCCCATTTTTGCTGCTTTATCTGCTTGATCGTTAAAAGTGAAGGAGGTGTGCTATGGAATCCAAGAAAGTACAACATTAGTACTTTCATGTAGTAAAGACAGTGCAACATGTACTTAATCTCAAATAATAATTCCTCCCTCTGTGTATTTTCAAAACAATGCAAACTTTTTAATACTGACTTTGAATCAACACAAAACAGGATATTAAATATTGAGACTGGCAAGGAAACTAAATAATTTAATGCCATCAGGACAGCAACTAGGTTACTTGGGTTATCCATTGCTAAAAAGAACCAAATGTGTTTTTTCAACAGAGAATTGAAAGCCATTCAAATGCATATAACTATTTAATTTATTCAGCTTGTACTGAAAAGAGCTTCTGAATATAATGTGACGTAAATTTGTTCTTTTCTTTTAAAGATACATTAATCCGTATTGCAATGTCATCAGCTTATTGAGCTACCTTGGTATATGATGAAAAACATGTATATAAAGCGGCTGACACACGAGCCTCCCCACCCGTACGTTGAGACGAAACGTTTGAACCTGTGCGGTCTGACCAGTCAGTGTCGAACGGACGGAGTGCTTCACGATAGTTTTAAAACGGATGTGAGGTGAAGGTCATTGTGATCCCACTTGCCGCTTCAAACGACTGTACAATTGAATACAAAGCTTTTTCTCGAATATTCAGACTCTTATATTTTTTTGAACTGACATTCCAAAGCACATCATGGCCTTGGTACAATTCAATTAATTGTTTGGGTCTCTGAATCGGACAGTCTGACCACCTTGCTGGAAGACACCATTGTTTCCATGTGCCAAGGGTGTCGGCTCAATGCTGAGCGTTGATTGGTTAGAGGATACTAGCTGTCCGTTTCGAATAGATCACGACGTATCTCGAACGGTCGGGTTGAACTTGATGCCGAAGGCCGTTTGAGACGTACGTTTACTGTGACACCCGCTACGTTTGGGATCGGGTTCGACCAGTACTTCCGAAGCGCGTACGGGCGGGGAGGCTCGTGTGTCAGCCGCTTAAGTCATATAGCATTACGTTGAATAACAATGGGGAGATTATAGAACCTTGTGGAATTCAACCAAATGTGTGTCTTTTCACAGAGAGATTGAAAGCCATTCAGATGCATATAACTATTGAATTTGTCCAGCTTGTTCTGAAAGAACTTCTGAATATAATTAATGTGACATAAGTTTGTTCTTTTCTTTAAAGATACATTAATCCATATTGCAATGTCATCAGCATATTGAGCTACCTTGGTATATGATGAAAAACATATATACAAGTCATATAGCATTATGTTGAATAACAATGGGGAGATTATAGAACCTTGTGGAATTCCCATATTTATAGATATGGGGGATGATAAAGCCACACAACTTTGGCCATTATGTGCCTTCCACTTAAAAAGGATTTCACCTAACTGTAGACGTGACCAGAAAGACCAATTTGTTTTAATTTATACAAAAATGGGCTGTGCCACACTCTATCCTAAGCTTTAGTAAGATCAAAGAAGGAAGCAAGGACACTTTTACGTGTAGAAAACTGTTTCTTAATTTGAGTAGTTGGTTGCATCAGGTGATCAGTTGTACATGTACTTCGTCCTTTCTTAAATCTAGCTTGATGTGAAAAAAATACATCATTTTTATCACAGTAATAGGCCATTCTGAAATTTACTATTTTTTCCATGACTTTTCCAGTATGAGACGTGACTGAAATGGGTCTGTGACATCTCAGACTAAGGTTTGCCCTGCTTTAGAATAGGAGTCACAATAGATGTCTTCTACATATTGGGAATTTGTCCACATTCCCAACATTTGTCAAATAATTTATGTAAAATGACTATCCAGTTCTCTGGTAAATGGTTTAACATAGTGAAAGAGATCCCATCCAAACCAACAGAAACCTTTTTATTTCCCAACAGATGGATAGCATTCTGACTTCCTGTAAAGATGTTGATACATTTATAGTACTATTGTTGTTTGGTATAGGATCTCTATAGTTATCAGTATTTTTTTCCTTTCAATCTAAACAACTTTTGCTCATTAGGCAAACATTTCATACAACATGTTTTAACGTACATAGATGCAAATTCCTCAGCCTTTTCTTTGGGAGATAGAAATTCTTGTTGTTTTGATTGGGTAATCTTCAAGTCAAGTCAAGTCAAGTCAAGTAAAACTTTATTATCTCAATTTGAGAAATTAATTTGTGGTCACACACATTCACAGCAAATAAACAATAATTTAGCCACATTACCCATTTTCTCACATATATGACATACATTCATATAGAGGAATTTGGATTTCAATTAAACATCTTCTCGGTTCATGAAATCAATGGACAGGGGAATAAAACTTTGTTTAAATCTGACACTTCTGCATTTAACCAATCGATATCTTCGTCCTGACTGAAGAAGGTCATACTGATTTGCAAGAACATGGGTCTGGTCACACGTAATCTTCTTCGCTTTACAAACAGCACGGCACCTGTATAGCTCACTTAGACTTTTTTGTCTCTCACCAACAGTTTTTCCTCCCACGTTCACCACTTTCTCAAGCACATTTCTGCTCTTCACAGTCAACCCACCATACCAACATATAAATGAGAAAAGTTAGAACAGATTCCAAGAAGCATGAATAAAATGTCCAAAGAATGTCAGTATTCACATGAAATGATCGCAGCTTGCGAAGACAATATAATCTGGTTTGACATTTTTTGTGGACGTACTCAACATGGGATTTAAAATTCAGCTTATTATCTATAAGTTTATCTGGAGTTTAATGCCCGATTTCATTCTTTTTCACCACATCCTACACCTTTGTCAAGTCTTACAGTCAGATACTTCATTTTTAGACAGAACTGTGCCCAATATTGTCTTTTTGCTTGCGCTGTAACTCTGTTTGCTTTTATTTTTGTACTGCACATTTCTTTATGAGCTGCATCTTTTATTTCTTGCACAGGAACTTTTCTAACTTTTAGCCAATTAAGATAAGCTAATGTTTTTGCTTTAACAGCCTCCTTGCAAGCCTGATTCACCAGACATTCCCTGAGAATTTTTCACCTTTTTGATCCTTTCTTTGGAATAGCTAAAGCAGCAGCCTCAAGAACTGCTTTCTGAAAGTTATCAAAAAGATGTTAACATCTTCACAATAACTTCATTTCTTCTCAGTGAAGTAATTTTGAAAAGTTTCCCAATCTGCCTTTATGTAATTAAATTTGGGTATAACATCTTCACCACTAACTGCAAATCCAACGGATTCTTTAAAAGATAAAAGTATTGGCACATGCTCACTACCTAGTGGGTCATTGGCTGTATCACACTTTGCTGTTAATGCTAAAGCAGGTGAAAACAAAGGCCAAAGCAAATGCCGATGCTGTATGATGAGACATGTCTGTGTGTGTGTGTGAGTGTGTGTCTGTGTGTGTGTGTTTGTGCATGTGAGAGAGAATTGTTGATGACTGTATGGAGGAAAGAGCTCTGACTTCTAGAAAATCAAACAAAACGTCTCCCCTCCCCCCACCCCCCAAGAAAAATTATGATAATAACTTGACAGTAACCAGAACTGGCTGGCTATAAGAAAGGTTGAACGAAAACTGCCCAGCTGTAATGTTAAGCTCTGCTATTAGCCACAAAGACCAGCAACTGTGCCTTTTCCCTTATTACTGGCAGTTCTGTCCGAACTTTGTCCTTGAGTGCCTGAGCCAAACTGACCACTAATTTAAACACCTCTAACGGCAGTCTGCCCTCTTTGCAGCAGAAGTGCAAATCATGCATTAATGCCCTTGCCAGAAGATGCTGTGCTCTAACCTTGACCCTTCTAATGATCAGTAAACAAGTGGGGTAGTCTTTGCTCCCATAAGGAAACCTAACACAGAGTAACTTTTATTCAAGACTGGCACAGCCTTTTAAACTTGAATAAAGTCAGACAGAATAATGATGCCACCTGCAACTTGGATGGAGTGCTCACCCTTGAACTGTCAACACCTAGGTTCAGCGTTGGTGATCAGGCAGGACTAGGAAATGTGGCTGCTTTGAACCGCTTGTACAGTTTGTTAGAAGGACATGGCATTCATACCTTCGGAGCTGACAGGTTGGCCATCTTTGGGAATGCGGCACTCCAGAATCTGCAGGTGCAGACAAAAATGCCCCCAAATGGGAAGTTGGGGTGTGCCATCCAGAAAGGGAGCTAACTGCGCCCCTGTTTGATGTGGGGGAAGAAAATGTTGATCACTTTGTGTTGTGAAGCCCATACCTTTTAACAAGAAATTTGGAGTTGAAGATCACATCGGAATTAAAAGGCATATAGTTAACAGCCAGTTAGCCCAGATATATTACACCAGTAACATAACGTAATCACAAGTGGGATACTTTGGAAACATAAACATGAAAATGAGGCCTAAACTCTCTTGACATTTGACGTAGGTTACATAGGCCAAAGGTCTTGTATACCTATGTTATGCTGGCCGCCCACAATGCAGTCACAATGTTAAAAAAACTGTTTTCAATCACATAAACTATTATTTCTTGAAAATGGTGACTTTTGACATTTTCATGAAAATATATTTGTAAATTAGGTAGTTGTACTTTGTATGGTATGATAATGAGCACAAAAAAAAAAAAAAAAGAATTGAGGAAGCGCGAACCTTTGACAAGATCAAATAGTCCTTTGCACACTGGATCTGTTGTAATCCGGATCCATATTCAAACTTACAAGTTAGTAGATACCAATCCATCTAAACAGCCTAATTTTTGGTCATGGAGATCAGAAAATTGACAAAACAATATGTCGAAAAACTGTGTCCTGATATTAAACTGAAAAAAAAAAAAAAAAAAAAAAAAAAAAGAAATCTTGATGTGCCCTTTGATTTGGATCTGAGCCAGAATTTGATGATGGTGCTTTTGGCTAGATTCCATCTTTCCACCACAGTTTGTTGAAATCAATTCCATAGTTTATGCATTCTTTTGCACACAGGCAGACAGGCAAGCACAGGCAGGAGAAAAAACGTAGCCTGTTCGGTGGAAGAATATTATTGGCTCCAATGTCGAATTTAGATTACTTATAAAACCAGTTAAACAAAAATGTTAGTCTTCAAATGGATACATGCATTCACACATGCATTCACACACTAGCAGAGATAACAGCATTTTCCCTCATCACTCACCTTTTTGCCGCCACACACACGCATGCACGCACGCGCTCGCTCACATGCACACACACACACACACACACACACACACACACACACACACACACACACACACACACACACTGGCATGCATGCGTGCATGCACGCGCGAGTGCACGCACACACACACACACACACACACACACACACACACACACACACACACATACATATATATACACAAACACAGACACACAGCACAGACATGCTAGCAATGTGTACTGGCAGTCTGATCTTTTGGTTCTTCTGTTGGACATATGGTTGCTGTGTACACTTTATTCTTTTTTTTTTTTTTTAGTAGAATACTTAGTGAAAAAATGAAGCTACTGCAAAAGTGGAAAAAAAAAAATGAAGCTACTGTGAAAGTGTGAATTTTAGCTAATATTTTGCATGTGGCCAGGAACTGCCATCTGAGTGTGAATTTTAACTGATTATCTGGATATTGAAGGTGACCAGGACTGGTTAAGTTTGAATTTCTGATTTTGTATGTAGTCATGGTGGCTAGTAATGCTAGCTGGTATGTGAATTTCAAATGATATTTTGCATTATTGGGGATGCATAGAACCAGTCATCTCATTGTGAATTTCGAATGATGTTTTGCATGTTGAAAATTTATAGAACTAATCATTTTACTTTTTAGTGTGAAGGTCAGGTGATATTTTGCATGTTGAAGATATAAAGAAGTAATTCTCTTAGTGTGAAGGTCAGATGATAGTTTGCATGCTGAAAGTATTTAGAACTAAGTCTCTCAGTATGAAGGTCAGGTGATATTTTGTATGCTGAAGATACATAGAACTAGTTCTCTTTGTGTGAAGGTCAGGTGATTTTTTTCATGTTGAATGTATATAGAAGTAATTCTCTTAGTGTGAAGGTCAGGTGATAGTTTGCATGTTAGGTAAGGTAAGGTAATGTTGGTGAAAGGGCCATATCAGGGCTGTCCCGCGTTCAAGTCAACTCGCAAGTCATGTGAAAGATGGAAAGAAGTAATTCATTTGTGTAAAGGTCAGGTGATATTCTGCATGTTGAAGATATTCTTTTTTTCTTTCTGCGCACGCAGGCTGACACTCCTGCAGACACTGCCTGTATAGACAGGCAGTGGAGTTTTGTGTGTATGACCGTTTTTTCATCCCGCCATCAAGGCAGCCATACTCTATCTTCGAGGAAGGTGCATGCTATGTGTAACATGTCATCGATACCAACGGCCAAACCAGCCTTCTCTTCCGAAAGTCGGTGATGGGATTTTACGTGTCTGCAAGATGTTGTGCGTGCATTCACACATGGAACCACAGTTTATAGTCTCATTCGAAGGACTGTGTGGGAAATGGAGTCAGAACCAGTGTTAACTCCAAGGGAAAATCCCCTATACTGAAATTCGAACCTGCAACCCCAGGATTATGAGTCCAGCACTCTACCAGCTGAGCTATTCCGGCCCCCTGTTGAAGATATGTAGAACTAGTTCTCTTATGTGAAGGTCAGGTGATATTTTGCATGTTGAAGATACATAGAAGTAGTTTTCATAGTGTGAAGTTCAGGTAATATTTTGCATGTTGAAGATACATAGCAGTAGTTTCTCATAGTGTGAAGGTCAGGTGATATTTTGCTTGTTGAAGATATATAGAAGTAGTTCTCATAGTGTGAAGGTAAGGTGATATTTTGCATATTCCAGGTGGCAGATGGGTTCCTGTTTGTTGTGGGTTGTGATCGAGGCAGAATACTGTATGTGTCGGAGTCAGTGAAGACTATCCTTCACTACTCTCAGGTAAGGATTGACCCTGTTCTAGAACAAGCCATTGTCTGTGCTCTTTGTGTATACACACACATATGAAATGTGCATGCATGCTCATTCACGCACATACGTACTCATGGACTTCAGTACCTGAGGACTATGTGTGAAACTTCTTCCTGAATGTGAACTCTGAGGTTCACCATTGATTAGGTTTCTCCATGTGTGACTGTTTCTGACCCCACCATCAAGGATGACGTCTAAGCAGGACACCAGTATGCGTGTCTCTTCTTTGTTTAATGTTCATCCATTCTTCTGACTGAGAGAGAGAGAGAGATTCCTCTGACTCGATACCGACACTTTTCTACAGAGGATGAAGTGTAATTTAACATGTATGCAATCTTTTTTTTTTCTTGCTGTTTTTAGGCATTTTCATGCATGCGCTCATTCATGGGACTTATTGTGCAAGATTGCGGTTTGTGCTTTCGCCATTTGCCATTTCAGTGGGTCACTTCCACTTTATTTGCTGACCTTGCTTAGCACACATCATTATAACCATACATTTAACTCTTTCACTGAAAGGCTTTTGAGACTTTCAAGACAAAATTTCAAGAAGATGCAACTTGAAGACTGGGTGTGTGTGTGGGGGGGGGGGACACAGTATTAGTTGCTATGTGTCTGGGACTCGCTGCCATTTATTCTGCACAGCGTCTCATCACTGCCTGAATTTAACTCACTTAGGACGGACAGTTCTGTCCCTTGTTTTTTCACTGTGGACAGGCCATTTGTTATGGTTAGTAAAAAAAAAAATCACTAAAAATACAAACAAGAGATAACTCAACAAAATTTTCAGGAAGTGTTATTCATAAACTGTGTTAGTAGAATACAAAAGAATAAACTTTCCACTTTCATAGGATTTCTTATGCTTGAGGCTGAAAAAATGTCCAGTTTTTTTTTTTTTCAGGTGCATCACAACACTCTTGCACAGAGTCAGTGGGTCCATGGCTTCACATTCAGCAGAAAAAGTCAGCAAATACACTAAAGGAGTTGAAAAAAAGGTAGATACACTCCAGGAAACTAAATAAGATGGATAAATCACATGCCTGCTATGCACAAGCTAACTTGGAATAATGCAAAATGGGGGCCTGGCACTCAGCTGACACACGAAGGCCAGAAGTACCAGAAAAAGGAGGCACTGTCGGAAAAAACTTGAATCTTCGCGCCAGTTGCGTAAAGGGAAAAGCCAATGAACTCTTGCTCACTCAAATCCTCAGTCTTTCACGGCATGCAGACGTTCTGCTCGCGTGGTGAAGTGGCCCACCCTCACCTTTATCATCACTGAGCTCCACTGACGAGTCAGTGTCAAATTCCTCTTCTCCTCAAAATTCTTCACAGGAATCACTTTCATCAGCTTTGTCATCCTCTTCTTCAGTGTCTGAACCTTCCGTTTGTAGTATTTCAATAACTTCAGGAATGCTAAAACGTTGCCGACGGGCTCGACTTTGCTCTGACACCTTCGCACAAAAACTTGTATGAGACGCCATCTTTCTGTGCAGATTAGTAAGTCATGTGGGTTGGTCTGGTCAATCAGCCACTGAGGCGATTTGGCTGATTGTGTGCTGCAAAACCGCTGTGCAGGCGAACGAAGGAATGCTGACGATTCTATCTATATCTTGTTGCTGTGTACTGATCACGCTGACACCGCATGGAAAATTGGTGAAGGCCGAAACCTTGATAGCATTCATTCATACTGAAGCATTGCGTCTTCGAAAAACGCTATAGCGTCTGTTCGTTATGAGATAGTTAAAAGTTTCCTTAAAGTGTGTTTCTACAAGTATTCCCTTGATCTATGTTGTAAGCTGTATGTATAGTGGGGGGGGGGGGGGGGGGGGGGGGGGGGGGGGGGGGGGGGGGGGGGGGGGGGGGGGGGGGGGGTCTGTGTGTTGCTGTGGGGGTCAAGAGAGGGGTGGGGAGCTGGGGAAGTGGTTCTGACTATGTGGTTAGATAAGATAAGATAATGTTGCTTATAGCCCAGCCGACCGCAGACTTATGTGGTTGGTGCTGTGAATGATGGATGGACTGTGCATTGAATTGCTAATGCAAGGCATTGCCCTTTGCAAGGACATTTCATGGTGGTTTTTTGTTTGGTTTTTTTTTTTGTTTTTGTTTTGTTTGTTTTTTGGGGGGGGGGGGGGGTGGGGGGGAATTGGTAGCTGGTTGTTGTTAATGATTGGTTTAAAGTCTTACCTAAAGAACTGTGTAGAAGTTGAAGCATGCACAGATGTGACTCTGAAGAGAAAATGTCTTCTGTTCACATTTTTCCCATTCAGCCCTGTTTGCTTGGATTGGCGCAGATGCAAGATAAGACGCTTTTTGGCAGGGGGGGGGGGGGGGGGGTGAATTCAGAGGATGACTGCTGAAGTTGATCTGCGTAAAACTGCATGTTTCAGGGAATGGCTTTACTATAAAAAAACAATGTGTGATTACATGTATGTGCACATACATACCCACATATGTGCATTGAGCACACATGCACATAAGCAAACATGCATGCACACACACACACACACACACACACACACACACACACACACACACAAATGAACATATGTATAGACTTGCTTACTCATTTTCTCTGTTGCTTTGTCTCTTAGAGTCTCTCTCACTCTTTCTGTCCCTCCCTTCCTCCCCCTCTCTCCTTCTCATGCACTCGCACACATACAGAGAGAGAGTCGCACATACTGGGAGACATGTATGCCTGTTTGTACACGCACTCCCATGCTTGCACACATACATGGACACACACACGCTTTCTCTCACACACACACACATACATACACATACACACGCATGCACGCACACACACACACACACACACACACACACACACACACACACACACACACACACACACACACACACACACACACACACACACACACACACACTGACTGACTGACGGCCCGCAATCTGTTTATTATCAGGTTAAACTTAGGTTGTACTTGCATTTAACACCTGATGAAAAGAAAGTAGTTGTACATTGAGGAACATTCACATGGTGTCAAGTTTCATTTGTGCATCATGACATAGCATCATTTCTGATGATCTCCACAAAGTCGGAACTGAACATGTAATATGACTGTCACATAGACAGGTGGCTTTGTTTAGTCTAACAAATATTGTGTATTATGAAGGTCAAGTTGAGTTAAAGAGGAGTGATGAGGTACACTTCCTAGTAAGACGAGCGATGGCACAGAAATAGTGCTGACGTGCTCAGAGTTGTTGGATCTCTGGGGAAACCAATCACCGGTCCATTTGTTCCTTATTCTCTGATCGTGACCAGCTGTTTAACGAGCTACATACAGGAAGTTGATGGATGACAGTGGACCTTTACTACAAGACCAATTTGCGAGGTAGTAGCTGTTTTCCAGTATCTGTTTACACATCATTTAGCTGACCATAGCACTGTGTTACGCACTCATGGGCTAATTTGCGTAGGAGTGGCTCGGAAGGGGTCTTGGTTCATGGTAAAAACAAAAAACATTTTCTGATTAGTAACACCGATCAGGTCATGACCAGCAGGGGGTGGCGGTATGTCTGTGATTGTTCTCATCAAATTAGACATTGCTATCAAAAACCATTCGCAGCCAGCAAGAGCAAACTGGACAAAATGAACCAACAGAGTGCTGATAGATTGAGAGATGGTGTGGATTGTTGTTGTCCCAATGAACCGTCTAGTTAATGGAGGAGACGTAGCCATGATGGGAGTGCTCTGAAGAACAAAGCGTATAGGACAAAGAGAGCTCTGAACTTCACTCAGCCAATGGCAGAGCCGGTATTTGTGGAATAACAACAGACGGGGCATCCATACCACCAATCACCAGTGTCTGGCTCAGTTGCCTTGGTGGTCATTATTTCAGCTTACAGGGAGTAATTACAGAGAGCATTTACTACAAACGGCTTCCAGGTCAGTTTACAGGTTAAGGTTGAAGTCCCATGGTCTGATCAGACAGGTGTACTAACGGTCTGAAGTTCACAGTGTCTGGAGCATGGTATGATGGAATTCAGAGCCCATCCTCCTTTTTCCACCACCTTTATTCATCCCTAAACTGGTAGAACAAAACAGTTCTCAAGCTGGAAAAGTCCTATCCCACAAACACTCTAATCGTTTGTCTACAGCCTGTCTTCTAATCTCTATATACCTTAATGAAATGTAGGTGTAGGAATATAATCATATTTGTTTGTAAATTATGTTAACCATGGAAAGTCTGTTCAGCTAAAATGCCACAGCGAGGCATGGCGTTGTTGTTCCATTTCTGTTAGCAGTGTTACAAACTGTTAGAAAAACAGGAAGTGAAATATGCTGCAAGTAGAGAAAGCTCATGACAGATTGAACTTTTTGACTGCCAGTGATTTACACACTTGCTGATTTAAAGTATTTGTTTTAGCTTTGGCGAAATATATGTATGTGTTAGCCTGCACTTGTTTTTCTCCCACTGTTCAACATATATGTGTTTGTGTGTGTGAGTGTAAGTTGTAGCTAATTATGGCACTACATACATTTGAAATTGGTGTAGAGAGATAGTTCATGTTCCTTTCACAAAAGAATGGATTATGAATACTTCATTGCTATAGTTTGAATGCTGTGAGTTTTTTAGTAAGTAATTGAATAACTGTGAAATGTCATTTATTCTCTTAGCAAAACTTTACAGTCATGGCAGCTTCTAGAAGAAAAAAAAAGGATTATGCTTGCAAATAAACAGTCAGTGGGAAAGAAAGACCGCTGCAGAATTTAAGGGGGAAAAATAGCAAACAAATTTTTGCCATCGATGAACCACATGTAAGCGATGGAGATTTACTGATCAAGCTATAACCTAGTTGCTTTCTTCCTTGTCTACATTATGAATACATTATGAAGTTAGTTATCAATTACTGTTTTGATTATTTTTCAGTCTGGTTTTTGTTTGACGTTGACTTAGATTTTAGGTACTCTTTCAATTCCATTTTCAATGTTTAAGGGATATGGTATCTCCCTGTCTTGCACAACAGTCTGTTGAAGTATACATACTTTAGATACATGGACAGTTTAAGATGTTAGCCATCTTTGTTGGTGGTCACACCGGCAAGCAGGACGATTTGACAATGACTTGATGCAATAACTGAGTCTGATGTGGAAAATGCTACCTCGTAATGACTTTCACTTAAAACTGCTTCTCTATTCTGGCAGTGAAAAAAAAAAAAAACCCAGCTCAACAATTGACACACAAACAGTAACCAGCTGCTGTTTCACAGTATAACAACACCATGGTAGACTGGGGTTTGTGTGTTGGATTCCCATAGGTAAGCTAAATGTTAGGGGAGAAAGTCTTCATACCCAGCTGCTTCTTACCCAGAGTTGAGTGTGCTGTGCACTTGGGTAGAAAGACGGGAACTAGGCAGTCAAGTTCTGTCAGCTTGGTGATGCTTCATGGAGAAAGGTGTTCAAATTACAAGACTGAAACTGCAGTGTTGTGCCTGTTGTAATACTGGACATACAGAGTCACAATATGGGACAGAAACCCAACACCAAAATTTGTGCTTGTACAATGTGCAACTCAGTAATTTCTCAGCCTAGAAGTCTGCAGTTATCTGTCTGATACGTTAAAATTTGTACATGTGACAAGACCCGAACATGTAAACTCAAAACGTGGTTACAATAAGTGTGCTAGATCGATGTACACTGTGTGGGTGAATTATATTGTGACTCTTAGACACTGACCCTAACCTTGATTAATATGCTCAGAGGGTGGTCCATATTGTGAGCTGTGTAGACACGGATCCTGACCTTAATGATGTACACAGAGGATGATCCATATTGTCAGCTGTGTAGACACAGATCCTGACCTTACTGATGTACACAGAGGATGACTCATATTGTCAGCTGTGTAGACACAGACCCTGACCTTGCTGATGTACACAGAGGATGACTCATATTGTCAGCTGTGTAGACACAGATCCTGACCTTACTGATGTACACAGAGGAAGATCCATATTATGAGCTGTGTAGACACAGACCCTGACCTTACTGATGTACACAGAGGATGATCCATATTATGAGCTGTGTAGACACAGATCCTGACCTTACTGATGTAAACAGAGGATGATCCATATTATGAGCTGTGTAGACACAGACCCTGACCTTACTGATGTACACAGAGGATGACTCATATTGTCAGCTGTGTAGACACAGATCCTGACCTTACTGATGTACACAGAGGATGATCCATATTGTCAGCTGTGTAGACACAGATCCTGACCTTACTGATGTACACAGAGGATGATCCATATTATGAGCTGTGTAGACACAGATCCTGACCTTACTGATGTACACAGAGGATGATCCATATTGTCAGCTGTGTAGACACAGACCCTGACCTTACTGATGTACACAGAGGATGACTCATATTGTCAGCTGTGTAGACACAGACCCTTACCGTACTGATGTACACAGAAGATGATCCATATATTGATGAGCTGTGTAGACACTGACCCTGACCTTGATTGATGTGCACAGAGGATGATCCATGCGTGATTTGTGGAGATGCAAATCCTGGTCTTTGGTTTGCGAAGGCGCTGAATGTCACAACAAAGTTAACCATGACAGGGCACTTTGAAACCTATTACAGCCTGGCCAGATCTTGATAAGCAAACTGTACCTCCTTGTAACCCAGAAACTGATATTCAACACAGTGATGAAATAGCAAGCATAAGAGTACATTGTCTTATCGTGTATAACCTTAGATGCCCTCAGTGTCGATATGATTTTCATCGTGACTGATCATTTCAGATAAAAAAAAAAATCTTGTCAAGATTTTCAGTTTTGATGGATTCAAGTTGCTCTTTACAGAAAACATTTGGTCATTGTCTTTTCATTCACTTTAGGGCTTAAAGTTCTGTCCTCACGGAGCAATGAGGAAGAGCTGAAGCCGAAAAAAAATTTTTAACAGTGTTGACAGATTGAGGGATGCAGTGATGGGAATGTTTTCCTTGGAGTTTTTTTTTTTTGTTTAGGTGATTGAAATCAAACACCTTTTTTTTTTTTTCTTTAGCAGTCTAAATATCATGTGGAAACCTCTTAGGGTAACCTTTGGAAACTGCGTCCGAGCACACACACACACACACACACACACAAATGTTTTTTAAAAAAATAATAAAATATATATATAATTGATAAAATAAGTCCCCTGAAGAAAAGGAGTAAAAGGAAATGAAAAGAAAAAAGATTGTACAAGTGATAAAGCAGATGAAAATAGGTGTTAAAAAATGTGTCAGTTTGTGCAATGTGTTTGAGAGGGTAATGCTTTTTTTTTTTTTTTTACTCTTGGATATCTGCAAAGTATGTAAGTTATAGTCTGCTTAGTGTTTTGATTTAAAATCGATTAATTAAATGCATATGGCTGACACTCTCTCTCTCTCTCTCTCTTTCTCTCTCTCTCTCTCTCTCTCTCTCTCTCTCTCTCTCTTTTTTAGTATTTTGTCATAGCTCCGTAGTCTGTTGGTCTGACATATGAGCTTGTGAATTGTGTTGGAGGTGAGTGTATTTATATTAATGAACTTTTCTTTTATTTGTGATATGGATTGTTGAATTGGATAGGATGGATGGGGGTGGGGATGGCAGATGGCTGGTGAGGTAGGAGTGTGTGGGAAGGGAATGGGCATCTGGTTCTGTAGGCTGGAGGCATTTCTTGTTGTGACTGATCGGTTTAGATTTTGAATGCTTTTCTTTCTACTTTTTTTTTTTTTTGCCCCCCAATTTGTTTATTTACAGTATGCATTTGTATTTGTGCCCAGAGGTCTGGATGTTAAAAAGTATGAGCTATGGTCAATCCTTCTACCCTCTTCAAATGAAATTTCTTTCATTCATTTGTTCTCTCTCTCTCTCTCTCTCTCTCTCTCTCTCTCTCTCTCTCTCTCTCTCTCTCTCTCTCTCTCTCTCTCTCTGTGTGTCTCTGGACGCAGCGACAGTGCTGATGTGGCCTCTTGCAGTCAGTTGTGCTATAAACAACATTATCTCTGTCTGTCTGTCTCTCTCTCTCTCTGTCTCTCTGTTCTCTCTCTCTTTCTCTCTTTTCGTTCTCTTCCTCTTCTCTCTCTCTCTCTCTCTCTCTCTCTCTCTCTCTCTCTCTCAAGCCTCTCTGTCTCTCTTCTCTCAGTCTGCTATAAACAACTCTCCCTCTGTCTGTCCCTCTCTCCTCTCTCTGTTCCTTCTTATTGTCTGTCTGTCTCCTCTTCTCTCGTCTCTCTCTCTCTCTCGTCTCTCTCTCTCTCTCTCTCTCTCTCTCTCTGTCTCGCTCCTCCCTCTCTCTCTCCCTCCTCCCTCTCTCTCTTCCTCTACTCTTCTCTGTCTCTCTCTCCTCTTCTCTCTCTCTTTCTCCTCTTGCCACTCCTCTCTCTCTCCCTCTCTCTCTCTCTCCGCCTGCCTCTCTCTCTCTCTCTCTCTCTCTCTCTCTCTCTCTGTCCTCCTCCCTCCCTCCTCTGTCCCCCCTTACTTTCTCTTATCTGTCTGTCTGTCTCTCTCTCTTTCTCTTTGAGTATTGAGAAATGTTTTATTACAATAGTTCAAGGATGTCCCCCACTTTCTCTATCTGTCTGTCTGTCTCTCTCTTCTTTCTCTTTCTCATTCTTTAAATACTTATATCTAAAACCTGAGTATTGAGAAATGTTATTATTCACAATATTTCAAGGATGCCAAAGTACTTCCATTGTTTAAATCAGGTGATCCACATGACCTTTCAAATTACAGTTCAGTGTCAGTTCTGTATAATTTGTCTAAACCTTTACAGAAAAACTTCTGAAGCAAAATTTTCAGACACTCTTCATCACACATTGTTTGCTTCATAGTAATCGAAAGGAGTCGGAGAAAATCACAGCTGCCACCCAATACTTACCAGTCTGGTGGAACAGTGGCATTCAAACATTGATGATTTTCTCTCCGGGACTTTTTTTTTTTTTTTTTTTTTTTTTGTCAAAGCTTTTAAAGTTAGTGAGCATGATCTTCGTTTGAAGAAACTTACTCTGTATGGGTTAGCACAGATTCTGTGAGGCTTCTTTCACCTTCCCTGTCTAATTGAATGTAGACAGTTTTTCAAGATATCACTGTATCATCCAGTTTCATCTCTATCAGTTTTGGTGCCTCCAAGGGTTCAGCCTCAAGACAAGTATTGTTTACAATTTACATAAATAATCTCTTTCATGCCTTGTCATCTTGCAAATTTTTTTTTGCTAAAAACACTACTGTCCATAATACTGGTTGAAATGTAGACTTTGTATGCGCTGATTTACAGAATGATATTGATGAACTTGTTGATCAGACAGAAGTTATCAATATGGCTTGTCATCCTAAAGAATCTGAATTCATGTTTATAAGTGCAAGGAAAAAAATTGCACAGAATTTATCATTATGGCTGCTCATTCTAAAGAACCTGAATTCATACCAATAACAGCAAGGGAAAAAAATTATCAAAAACATTTGAAAGTCTGTGATAAGCATTTAAGATAAAGTTGCTTCTCGCAAATTACTTGGTCATGTGAGTATGATAGTAACGATGATTTGTCTTGGTCAGATCAAGATTCAAAGTTTTGTTTGTTTTTTTAATCCAAAATGTATTACAACTCAGCAGAATTGGAATTTTTTTTTAATTCAACATACCTGGAAACAGGGGTTTGTTTTTTTTGTTGTTTTTTTTTTTTGCATCCTTTCAAAGTGATGTAGATTAAGCCTCAACATGTTTGAATTCAGCCAGTAAAACTTCCTCAGAAGTATATGCAGATGTTTTCTCATATTCAACCTTCTTAAATCATCTTCTCATCAAATGGATTGTTGTAGAGAACTTAGTATTCTTCCTTGTTCATCTTCAACAAAGGTGTCTTTATGTTTTTAACATATTACTAACCTTGCACCAAACATTCTCAGTGGGAAATTTTCAGCAGCTTGTTTGTATTAAAAGTATGGTATTGGTCCTCCACTCCCCCCCCCCCCCCCCCCCCAGGAATTGATCTTTTTATGACATCACTCACATATTCACATGGAAACCTGTAGAATGAATTCCTATGACATTGAAAACAAAAAAGCAGTTTATCATCATTCAAAAAGCTTAGCACATATGTCTGACGGAACACTGATAAATGTTTAAATATCTTTTTCCCTTGTGTGCTGTGGTCAAGAATTCATTACTGACCTGACCCCCTACCTTCCCCCATCACCTCTGTCTCTCTTCCTCTTCCTACACCATTTAGTTTTATGGCTGAGCACTCAAGCATGCATGCGCGCATTCTGTATGTTCTCTTTGTAATCTATTTCCAGATAGGTCAAGAGTGGGAGTATAGGCTTGGTGACGTGTGTGTTGTGAACTTTTTTGTTTTTCTTTTTTAAGGCCTGAGAGAGTGGGGGGGGGGAAACAACAACAAAGCTTGCTATAGATATCCATTTTATCCACAGTAAACCACTTGTATATGTGTTTGCATTCATATTCTCTCTCTCTCTGTCTCTGTCTCTGTCTCTCTCTCTCTGTCCGGTTGATTCTGTCTTTTCCTCTCTCTTTTCCTCCTTCTGGTTTGTTGTGATCTCCACCCCACCCCCTCTCCCACCCCCAGCATTTTCCTGACACTGCCACAATTCACTTTCTCCTCATTCTCTAATAGTCAGTTGACTGTTTCAACCTCATGTTTCACACACGCATGCTCTCATGCACACACTCACACGCACACACTTGCGCGCGCGCACACACACACACACACACACACACACACAGAGGGTAGAAAAAAAAAGACACATATGAGAGGTGAGAAAGATGGAAGAATGAGAGAGAGTAAAGAGGAAAAGAGAGGCTGGCAGATCGTATGCTCATAGTCTATACTCTACCTCTGCCAGAATGTGGAGGATTTTACCTGCTCTCATTCATATGTTTCTTCCTGGTCATTGACTGTTCCTACTCATTAGCTTCAGCATGTAATCATCTGTCCCCCAATGAATTTAGTACATGATTATCTACCCTTCAAGTACGGATCAGAGACGCCCCAGTTAGTAACAGTACTCGGGATGGTCACTCACCTGTAGGTCAGTCACCCATGATAGGCTGGAATGACTGTCAGAACAGATCATGTGGGTGGTGTATCATCAGGAGGGCACAGGCACAAGCATGACGGAAATTGCCTCCGATATAATTCTCTGCAGCAAAATCCAGTTGGACAGATCAATAAAAACATATGCAGGTGAGAAATTGAAATAAAAAGGTGACTTTGTACTGTGGCAACCCATTTCTTGTAGATTGATTGAGAAAAGAGGAGATTGACATCCTATTAGGCTTTTAACCCCTTCATTGCCCTACCCCAAGCCATTTTCTCTGGATCGATCGAGCAAAGAGGAGATCAACATCCTTAGTCATGGGCTTTGAACCACTTCATTGCTCTACCCCAAGCCATTTAACCCCTTCATTGCTCTACCCCAAACCATTTACCCCCCCTTCATTGCTCTACCCCAAGCCTGACTAGGGATAAAAACAGCAGTAGAATACTGGAGTAACACTTTGGCTAACAGTGATCAATTTTTCTCTTTTGACATCCTTGGTTGTATCCTTTGCTTTTGTGCCATGCTTCCTTGCAAACAGTTGACTGTATGTGTCTTCTTGTATGCAATCGGCCTAAAAGTGAAGTTAACTGATTTCATAATTAAATTCAAACATGGACATATACACACAAACATGCACATGCATGCGCGCGCACACACACACACACACACACACACACACACACACACACACACACACACACACACACACACACACACACACACACGCATGTACACGCACACACACATGCACACACACACATACACATCTGTCAAATTTTCGTATGCATCTTTTCAAACAGCTCATGGCAATGATAAGATCAATATTGTAAGTTATTGAGCTCTTTATAGTTGAAATTAACCATGTTTTCACATGCCGTTGAATTTCATATTCCTGTTATTACATAGATTATTACATCTACCTGTTTGTTTCATTGCCTTTTTTTTTGTAATTGATCTGTGTGTTTCTTCACTTCGGTGAATCTGATGTGTCTCTGCTTGTTATACTATTGAACTGATTTGTCCTCTATTGAACCTTTGTGCTAGTTTACAAGGTCTTTAAATCCATCTGACATTGTTTCTTCGTCATTGAACGTTTCAGTCAGTTAGAGGCTGAAATAATCTGTTTGTCTTGTGTTCTCTGAATCATTATCACAGTTATTGTTTTATGCATGCCTGTCAAGTCCTAAGTCAGTTTTCACCTGTGTTAAAAGTACATCATCATCATTAGCACAGTTTTCATCTCTCTCTCATGTTCCATCACTTCCACCAGCTGGTTCTAATAGGAAAATAATTGCTATGGTTCATGCATTATTATTGCTGTCATCATCGATAGTTCTTCATCTATGGCATAATTATCATGATTATTACTGTTGTCATTCCTTTGGGTAGGCGTAGGTGACAGCGTTGATTTGTGAGTACAGCATAGGGTATTCAGATTTCCATTGTTGTTTGTCTGCGTTTGGTGCAGCCCCAGTTATGGCCCCCTGTGGCCAACTGGGCTACGAACAACATGAACTAAAAATTGTGTTTGTAATGTTTGCGCGACCAATAAATGTAAAGAGGAAGTGCATGTAAACTGTATGAACGCATACCTTTAGAATTAACTTTAAGTGGCTGATGTTTTGCTGCTGTTGTGAACATGCTACTGTAGAAGCCAGTGTATGTGTCAGTGACCTGAAACTTCTTGCTCCTGAAAAATGGACAACATTCTGTGAAGTATACGCAGCTGCTGAGTTGGATGATTGGCTATCATAAGAGTTCATTAAATAGGTCTGTCTGATTTAATGGACATCACTAAAACTCCCTAGTCATCAAACTTACTGGTCGGTTACTGCATTGGTTTTGTAAAACTTGCTGGTGTGTTGCTGTTTGTGGTCATTAAACTTACCAGACATCGTTGTAAGCAGCCATTAGACTTGTCAGTCTATTGCTGCCTAGGCTCATTAAATTTATTGGTGTATTGCTGCATGCAGACATTAAATTTATCGGTCTATTGTTACACAGTCATTAAACTTATCAGTCTGTTGCTACATGGGGTCATTAAGCTTACCGGTCTGCTGCTACATACAGTCATTAAACTTATCGGTCTGTTGCTACATACAGTCATCAAACTTATCGGTCTGTTGCTACATACAGTCATTAAACTTATCAGTCTGTTGCTACATACAGTCATTAAACTTATCGGTCTGTTGCTACATACAGTCATTAAACTTATCGGTCTGTGTTGCTACATACAGTCATTAAATTTATCAGACTATTGCTACATACAGTCATTAAACTTATCAGTCTGTTGCTGCATGGGGTCATTGAATTTATCAGTCTGCTGTTACATACAGTCATTAAACTTATCGGTCGGTTGCTACATACAGTCATTAAATTTATCGCTCTGTTGCTACCTACAGTCATTAAACTTATCGGTCTGTTGCTACATACAGTCATTAAACTTATCAGTCTTGCTGCACATGATCATGAAACTTACTGGTGTATGGCTAGATATAGTCATTTTACTTAGCAGCCTACCGTTACACATGTGCTCATTTAACTTAGCAGCATGTTGCTACATACAGTTGTTAAACTTACCAGTCTGCTGCATAGAATCATTCGATTTATCAGTCTGTTGCTGCATAAGGCCATTACACCCATGGGTCTATTGCGGCATGGGTTTTAAAACTATGGGTCTGTTGCTGCTTGAGTTGTTACACTATGGTCTTCTGTGGCATAGGTTATTGCACTATGGATCAAGTGCGGCTTGGTTTATTACACTTTCGTCTATTGCAGTATGTTATTACACTGTAGTCTATTGCAGTATTACACTGTAGTCTATTGCAGCACGGTTTATTACACTGGGGGTCTTTTGCAGCATGCATTATGACACTGTGGGTCTATTGCTGCATGTATTATGACCCTATGGGTCTATTGTAGCATGGATTTTATTATGCTTTGGGTCTGTTGCTGCAGGCAGGGGGTTATTACACAATGAGCATTGCAGCATGAGTGATTACACTATGGATCTATTGCAGCATGGGGGATTTTACACCTGTCTATCAATGCATGGAGTTACAATGTTTCGCTGTGTGTAACAGACTTGGGGGACTCTTTTTCAGTCAGATCTGATTGGCCAGAGTCTGTTTGACATTCTTCATCCTCGGGACATCTCCAAGGTGAAGGAGCAGCTCTCCTCCTCAGACCTCACGCCAAGGGAGCGTTTCATGATGCAAAAAGTAAGTGGTTCAGGCCTTTCGTGGGATATGAAGGGGGGTTTGTGTGTGATGAATGTGTGTGGGGGTGCGCACATGTGAGCGTTTCATTGATGCAAAAAGTAAGTGGTTCAGGCCTTCGTTGGGGATATGAAGGGGATTTGGGTGTGATGAATGTGTGTGGGGTGTGCACACATGTGTAATCGGATGCTTGCTGTTCTGAAGATGAAAGCACTCGCTCATTCCTGAGGTAAACTGGTAAGTTATTCACGCAGGCCATGGCTTTTTCTTCACAAAAATAAGTGCATCACATAAATGCTCTGGTTTAGAGTAATGCATCAGTATATACAAACTCAAGAATAGTGCAGTGGGAATCCTATTGCCTTGGTTTCTTTACTTGCTGTGGTTGAAAATAGTGCTGTGTGGATATGTTATTGATTTATCTGAAAATAGTGCTGTGTGGATAGGTCATTAATTTATTGCCTCCTCAGAATAAGAAGAACAAAATGAGTCCAACTCCATTCTTCAAAATCGAATGAAAAAGGGAAGAAATGTATTTGGTTATCCAAGGTTAGAACTAAGCACCCCATACCTCTGTTCCAGCGATGATGCCAGTCAAGACCGAGGTGCCCCAGAAGCAGACGCAGCTGTGTTCAGGGGCACGGCGCTCATTCTTCTGTCGCATGAAGAGCAACAGCAAGACATCATCGGACATGTCGGCCCCCATCAAGGTCAAGAAGGAGCCTGCCGATTCCCAGTATCACCGCAAGAGACGCACAGGTGAGTCCAGGTGTTTCCTTGAAAGGTTTGTGGGAGTGAAGGTGTGTGTTATAAAAATTTACGATAGTGAAGAGATTTGTAAGTCTGTGTGACCAAAATTTTATGTGTTTGTTGTAAAAGTGTGCAAGTCAGCATGTGTATTTTAAAAGTTTTTTTTTTTTTTTCCAGATGTTGTAGGTGATGAAGGGTCTTTATTTTTAAAGTTTGTGCACATATATGAAAGAGATGTTTGTTGTAAAAGTATGTGAGAGAGAAAGAGCTTGCTTGCCTCTCTTTGTGGCTAACATGTACCAGCTATGGTTACTAGGTGTCTCTTTATTTTACATCTCATGAATTCAGAGTGCTGTCATTATTTAGGAGGTAAGGGTATATCTGTCTTTCATGCTTTCAATTCTGTTAATTACAAGGCTTTAGAAATATCCCACTGGCAGCTGGTTCTTGTCAGAATGTTGCATTGATCACTTGTGCATACATATAGTAAACAAGAGATATTTATTTGCCCTCTATACCATCTGTATAGTAGTGAAAGGGTCTATGCTAATAGAGTGGTGATTTGTTGTCAGTTTGGCATGTGAAGTTGAGAAATAAGTTCAGTTACAAAACGGTGAACCGTACTGGTACAAAAGATTCTCTAAACTAGGTAGTATCAATCGGCTCCCCTGATTTTCCCCACACACAGCTAATTGGTGTTGGGAAGTGAAATGGTAATGGACCAAAATTTATGTAAATTTTAAATATAATTGATAGCGTACCACCAAGAAAACATAAAAAAATGAATCGCAAGACAAAATGACGCTTTGCAATCTCATAGGTCTTCTTCAGGCAAGATACAAAACACTCAGGACAACGAAAGTGAACAAGCAATCACTTACCTTCATTCACTTCAATGCAAGATTGGCGTTGAATCGTTTAAATGTGAAGATGAATAGGAAATAGATTACATAGTCGGCACAAAACACATATGTGTACTTACACAAGTTACAGCATAATGACAATGTCAGACAGGAGAGGAAGCTTTTTATTTGGGGTGGGGGGGGGGGGGGGGGGGATACTAAGTGCACTTCACTTGTCACAGTCTCTTACAGTAGATGCAAATAGAATCTATTCTGCTTCACCACGACACACTGACCAGCAGTCTAGCGATTTGCTTTCCGTAGACAATTCCATAACGGTCATTCAGATCTGAATCACCGCCACAATAATAAGTGCTTTGACCTTTTTATTGCATAATCTATGGCCTTGTGTGTACTAATCATACATACAAATGTTAGGAAAGACTATTATCTCTAAATTATAGTTCAGTATCAGCACCCGAATTGGATCTAAAGTTCATCATGATTTAATCTTTATGATTGCATCATTCTACTACTGTTTGCTGTCGTCAAAATTATTTAGTTTGTTGTATTATTGTCAACTTGTAAAACATGTGTTTTTATGCCCCAGCAACCAAGTTAAATAGAATTTGTCATTTTAAAGCTATATCCATTATTGGACAGCAACTTGCGCATGTGTGGGTGGCATCCAACTCAACAGGTTTGTCTCATCGGCCAAGGTGTGGTTGCTAGCACTTCTATTTGATTAATTATTTACTCGCCTAGATCAGAGAGCTAAACGTGTCACGCATTGACAGATTTTCTCCCCAAACCAGCTAGTAAATGGTAGCATTACAACTTAATCCGGCTTGTTTAGTTTTAAGGACTTTATTTTTTCTTATAAAAGTCTGTTTAAGGTGTCCTTTGACAAGCAGTTTAAACATGATTAACTATGTAAACATTCTGATTCTTAAACTGAATCTAGAATCGTTAAAAAGCTAGCATTAAGCTCTTTGATTCATAACTTGCAGGTTAGTCTGTGACTGAATTGCAGAGAAATATACATTTTAGTGCAAGTCTTAGAGCACAGAGGAGCCCCAAGTTGCTGTCATGAGGACCAGTTTGTGTGTTGTATTCGGCTGCCATATTTGCAGTCCAGCAGCTGGGTATGAAAGAGGCTGCAGACAAATTTGATCACTGATTGTCAGATTCACACCTTTCAGTGTTAGTGTGTCCATGATGTGATAGTGTTCAGTGCTGATAGTGTTCAGTGCTTCGCCTCCTGTTTGACGTGGCCATTATGCCGTAAGTATAGGTAATGTTTAGTGCCAACTAGGTAGTCTGTTTTGTGTTCATCTGCTCACATAAATATCAGTCCATTCAAAAAAAAAAACAAAACAAAAAAAAAATCACAAACAAAAATGTAATTGAAAATAAGGAGATTTGAAACTTTCAAAACCGACTTGTAACACAATGAGGAGAGAAAAAATACCCAACTCCCTACTTTTCATTTTTAAAGAGCCTGGGTTATACATTATCAATGAAACACATTGAATCTTTTAGTTACACAGATGACCCTTTCTGCTGCTCACAAGCGCATGTCAGGACTCTTTGTTTCCATTCGACAAGGGAAAGGCCAGAGAAGAAGTGTTGTTGTTTTTTTTTTTTTTTTTTAACTTATAGTATTTTTATGTGAAATAAGGTGTCAATCCCCAAAACTGAAACCTTTCAAAAATCCCAGTGGGGGGCCCTTCATTGGAACCTGAAGAGTTTCAATCTGGGCACTTAATCTGGAAAGAAGTTCATAAACACTGCTCCGTAAAAACTTTACTATAATCTCATGTTACCTCCTAGCAAGTCGTTACTAACACTTGACTCTGATTTGCTCTTCCAGAGTCAAAAAACTTTACCGTCATTCACTGCACTGGTTACCTCAAATCCTGGTCGACAGCCAAGATTGGGCTGGAAGACGACAACGAATCAGACAGCGACAGCTCCAGCCTCAGTTGCTTGGTGGCGGTGGGGCGTGTGCAGAACTCGGTGAGCCCCTTCCTGTGTGAGGAGCGGGGTCACATCAAGGTGCGGTCCATGGAGTACATGTCCCGCCACTCTATAGACGGCAAGTTCTCCTATGTAGATGAAAGGTGAAGACGGTGAGGTTTCCTTGCCTCGCTTTGATTTTGTTTTTGCACGTGTGTTGGAGGAAGGGGAGACAAGGGGGTGAATGTGCGTGTTGGAGGGAGGGCAGATAGGGAGTGGATGTGTGTGTGTTGAGTTGTGTGTGTGGATGGTGAGAGGAGGAGGGAGAGAGTTTTTTTATGTCAGTTCTTGCGTTTGTGTTTGTGTGTGAGATCGAAATGTGTGTGTGTGTGTTTGTTTAGGTGTATTTGTGTGTGAGTATATATGTGTGTGACGAGGTGTGTTGTAAGATGTGTGTGTGTGTATCTATGGTAGAGAGTGTGTGTTTGTGTGTATGCCTGTATATATTTGTGTTTGTGTGTTTCAATGCAACCTTTGACTAACCTGATAATAGATAGTTTCAGTCAGCATGTGTACTTTGTGGGAAGTGGTGTAAGGGAAGTGGTGTGGGGAAGTGGGGAAAGGGAGAGGGGAGGGGATAAGCGAGTTGGGTGTGAAAGAAGCCATGTTTGGAACGATGTGTTCTGGCATGCTAAGTTTACATGTGATGATGGGTATGTATGATTTTATGTATGTGTGTAACAACAGAATGAATTTTTTTTTCAGGGCAACTGTGATTTTAGGTTATCTACCTCAAGAGTTATTAGGAACTTCAGTGTATGAATACTACCACCAGGACGATATTGCAACCATGGGCCGAGTGCATCGAAAAGGTATGTCCACATGTGTGTGTGAGTGTTGTAAGTTTTGTGTGTGTGTGTTTTAGAGAGAGAGTGAAAGAAAAAGAAAGAAAATGCAATGACCTGCCCCTGCCCTCTCTCTTGTCCTTTCTTTTTTTTTTTTTTTTAAAGCCTTGTTAGAGCCTGTTTAATTCATAATCTTCATCTCCTGTGATAAAAGTTTTTAAAATGTACAACATACAAGTGGCCAATCGGGATACAGTGTTAAACAACAAGCGTTCCACAAGAAGCATTTCCGCAGTTTGTACATTCCAGTCCAACGGTAATCAGAATTTGATATCGGGTTTCTCATAGCCCATTCTGTTCAGAGTCCTTTCTACGCTGTCATCATGAAAAAAAAAAGACGTGTTAAACAGAAAGGACAGCCACACAATATACATGCTCGCACATAATGGCGCACACCAACAAGGAGCATATCGGTTGATCTTTTAACGTCTTTAAGGCATTATCAAACTCTCTTGTCCTTTCTTGATGTGGATGTCTGTGAAACATGTGCCTCTTTGAAAACAGAAATATACGGAGAATCTCCTTTTCTTTGTTGATGGTGGTGTTTTTAGAAGTCAGAGTGTGCATTGTCTCGGTGTGCTTGTTCTTCAGACAAGTAGTTTTTCAACCTGAATGGGCAGCAGTCAGCAGAGACGGTGGTAAGTTCAGCAGACGGTGTCAAAGATCTTTTTTTTTTATAAAACCACAGCGCTGCCATACATTCCAAAGATGCTTATGAAGTTGATGAATAGTTCCAGCTCCTAGTTCTAAGCCAGAGTTGAGCCCCTTAGTCTCCTCACCATTGACCTCATCTAATGCTTACCATGAGTAAAGCAAGAAGTGATGAATGCGGGGGGGGGGGGGGGGGTTCCAGCTCCTAGTTCTCATCGAGGCCAGAGATTCATGGCCAGCCCCTTAGTGGGGGGTGGGGGGGGCTCTACCATCGAGGACCTCATCTGATTCATTACCGTGAAGTAAAGCAAAGTATTCAAGTGGAGATCGGTTAATGTTTGCTGCAAATCTTTGTATATGAAAACAAAAGGCTTTAACACCTTGCCATCAGTTAGCATACAGAAGAACTTGCAGTTTGTGGACCTTTCTGGTCATAGACCTTTGTCTGGACAATTTCTTTTCTGTTTGTTCATTTACCATGTGTATTTGCAGTATGCATGTTGTTCGGCTTGTGCTCAGAATGTGCCAGTAAATATTCCTGGAATTTGGGGTCACCCCAACCTCGTGAAGGAGAACTGTGTAGCCCCTTTTCCGTTCCAGTCATTATTCTCATGAGCATTCATTTCATGAATTGAAACTGTACAACACTGGTTGGTGTCCTTAATGTATTGGATCAAAACGGACATTGATGAACACCACACAGTGGTGATGTCTGCTCTTTTTTCTTTCTTTTTTTTTCTTTCATATTTTATCTCCTGTTACTGTTTCATCTTCTACGCTCCTTTGAGGCATTATTCCAGTGCTGCTCTCTCTGGCTCTCCAATTCGCAGCACTGCCCAGGTCTGTCCAGTCTCAGCCCCTGCACCACACCCCACAGGAAGCAGCCAGTATCAGGTGGCAATGAGCCAGCCCACCAGAGCAAACCCTGCGCTGCTGCTAGGTCACTTCACTGGTGTTCAGTGTCACCTGTTCTTATCCAATATACACAGGACACCACTTACTCATCCTTATACTGACAATAGCTGCGTAGCAAAAGAACCAGCGTGAGTGGAGCATCCCTTCAGTGGAATGTGCCACTACAGCCATCTAATGATGGCTTCCATACCACAGCTTTGACATAAACTCACCATGAGCATTAGGGTTGAGAGGAATTTGGAAAAGGGGATTACCACAAGATCAGGGCATGAAATGTCCTTATTTGAGACATATGTGTACATATATATATGTGTGTGTGTGTATATATATCTATCTATCTATCTATATATATATATATATATCACACAATAAATTAGAGAACCAGTAAAAACTCTAAAATTGCTCAACCAAAAAGGGAGCGACATAAGTTTAAATTTAAGTTTAAAAGTTTAAGCATACCCTGACGAGAGCCATTGCTCAAAACAATTTTTGTTGGTTTTAATCTCCTTTTTCATCATTTTTTTAAAATATATATATATATATATATATTAATATAAAGATATGTATGTGTGTGTACATATATATATATATATAGTCTTCAGTGTTCAGTCCAAATGATTTGCTGGTCACCACTTCTCCCAAATACGCTTCTGGGATATAAAAACTTGGAGTAAAATTTAAAAAACACGGAAGTAAACAGTTTCATTACTGTGTGGCATGCCCAAAGCAATTTTCCCCCATCAGTCGGTATGATAGCTGAATCAGAGAGAGAAATGCCAAAACATAGGTGTTTGAACAGTGCAGCTGTAATGCAGACTTTTGATATACCAGTTGTACTCATATAATGCGCATCAGACTAAATATTTAAATCTATTTGCTGGGCCCATAAACTCAAAAAAAGGTAACTTTACAAAGGAATGTCAGATGTTATCTTCCCCTGATTTTTTTTTTTTTCTCCTAAAACGGGTCAATGAGAATGAGGATTATAAAGATGCTATGAAGTTCCATTTTTATCTGTGACTACATTGTAAGGCTTGAGATCATGCTTCCTTTCATGACATGTCCTGGCATCAGCAGAGCCAAAAAGATGCTGACACCTGCAGTACTGGTTAGGAACTCTCAAGCCATGCTTTCACAGACACCTCTATGAAGTTCTGTGACCATTTTCCTCCACACCCATACTTGTAATGAGTTCATGTTAGTGTGGGCAGATCAGTGGAGACTGGTCATGGGGAAAAAAAATGGTGTAAATGGCCGTCACTCTAGAAGGTGACACTCGCACTGTCTACTACTTTGACCAAATAATGATTGATATCAAGTGAAGGAGGCTTTGTGAGAAAGTCTGTACATGCTGAATCCAAGCAGGCTTGAGTGAACACCACTGAATTGACTTGGTAATGGTGTAGGAGCACCCTTGGCAGGTAGTCTGGGGATGATCGTACAGTAGATCACTCGCTGGTGACTGCTGGTGTTAGGATAAGTGTGGGTGTGGCTGTGCACGGTGAACTCTGATAAGTGACAACAGAGAAATGAGCTGTTAGGTCATGGAATGTAGGACACGTAAAAACAGATGATGAGTAGAACAATGATGGTGATGAAGAAATAATGAAGATGTAAGATGTGGCGTTTCTGAGAGAACCTCCCTTCACTCGTCTGCAGGTGTTTCTCATAGATTCAATGTTGTTACCTAGTATGAAGATGGAGGGTCTGTAAACCTGAGGTTTTAAATCCCTTGTTGAAACGTAGTCTTTTTTTAAAAGAAAAGTTTCAAACCAGACACGCTTTTCTTTACAGTCTGCAGAGTTGTGTAATGTTGCCATTTTTTAATCTACTTTTCTTTGTGCATGTCTACATCTGTTATTTCTTAAGAAAAAAAAAGGCTGAGAAATAAAGATCAGTCTAGGTTTCCTCATCTGGTCTGAAAGGTTCATGGCATTGCATGCATATATATATATATATATATATATATATATATATATATATATATATATATTGTGTGTGTGAATTTTGTCTGTCTGCCATTGTGGGCCATACCTGTGGTGTGTGTGTGTGTGTGTGTGTGTGTGTGTCTTTATTTCAGTGTCAATGAACATTTAAGCGGAAAGTCATCATTTCACATACATGCATTTGTCGTTTTTTGCTGGCAGTTTTATCAACAAAAGAAAAAGTGGAGACAGAGGTGTACAGATTCCGGTTAAAAGACGGCAAGTTCCTGCACCTCAAATCCACCTGCTTTGGCTTCCGAAATCCCTGGACTAAAGAAGTGGAGTACATTGTGTCCACCAACTCTGTAGTCCAGTAAGTCCCTCCCTCCTCCCTTTTTTTTTTTTTCTTCTTTTTGTTTCTACATTTGTGAATTTGTTATGTCATTTATTTTGTTTGTATCTGATTTCCTTTCAGCCTGGTTGTGGCCCCCTTGATTAGCTGGGCTTTGAACAACGTCATTTGTTTGATTTCTTATGTCTGGACAAGTAAAACAAATAAATAGGAATCTGCAAAGAATGAGCATGCAGAAGACAGGTGGTATTTTAAGATCTGCAAAGAATGAGCATGCAGAAGACAGGTGGTATTTTAAGATCTGCATGTTGGGGTGTGGGAGGAAGTAGAAGGAGGAAGTGAAAAGGTTGGTTGTGTTGCACGTTCACAAGTCTTTTTGTGTGTGTGTTTGAGTACAGTTGAATTAAGTCTTTTTAATTTATTGTCTGTTTACACTTCATGATGTGGTACTTTTTCCCCTCTAAAAAAAAAAAAAAAAGTGGAAAAAAAAAATTTTTTAAGTGAATAGTAAATCTGCAAACAACAGGGACAAACAAATTACAAGAAAAAAAAAAAAAGAGAATTTGAAATACTGCAGGGAGGATGAGTATGCACCCATGAACATGTTGAAGAATAAACCGTCCATTCTGGACTGAGTCAGAAAATACAGTTGGTGATTTTATGCTAGAGCTGAAAGATCATGATTATGATCACATTTTTAAGATTCAGGTGTGTGTGTGGTAGATGCCTGTTTTCGTTAGTCCTTGTAAAGCGCTTAGAGCTAATCTAGGATTTGCGCCATAGAAATATTCATTATTATTTTGTTCCTAAAGTAACTTTTCTTCATGGTGTGCTATGAAAAGGTACAATTCTGCTGTGGCAGTTCATATTAAAGATTCTTCTGGTAAGGAGAGGATCTTTAGTATGAACTGCCTGTAAAGACATGCTTTTCTTGGAATTTCTCATTGTCCAAATTTGAGAGTTATCTCTGCCATATGGTCAACACCAAAATGGAGTGATAGGAAAATAGTTCAACATTTTTAAAGACTGTTTCTAACTGCAGTGCAGTTGGCTCCCTGCGAAAACAGCCCTATGTGATGTTTGGGCTGTAAACATGACTTGAACTGAAGCTGACAGATTGAAGTGTTCCCAAACAACCTGTATGTTGATTAGGAGTGTCAGGATAGAAGTAGCATGATATTTCAATGAGCAGATTTGTTGTGAGTGAGTGCTGGTGAAAGGGTTGATAAATTGGTTAAAACAGTTAATACTCGATTTTCTTTTCGACATTGTTGGTATTATCTGTACTAAACTGACCTCTCCCGGTAAAGATGGATTCTTCCTTAAAAGTCCACATTTTAATGATTTCTTCAGGCTGTTAACAGGTGCAGCCGTGTGATGTGAAACGTTCTTTTTCAAACCTTTCCCACAGAACCTGTCTCTGACTTCTTTTTTTTTTTTTTTTTTTTTCAAACCTCTGTTGCTTGTCAGGATCTGCGACTTCGTGATGATTCTGTGTGTTTAATGGAAAGAGGTCCTGATCGGGATAGGAATGTGTGTGTGTGTGTGTGTGCGAGCACACATGCATGTGTAGACACACACACACTCTCGCATTTTCACACTTGTGCATGCACACCCTTCTTTTTTATTGCCCAGCTGACCAGGTGGGAGAAGGGGGGTATCGGAGCTGGCGCACGCATGCGCACTCACAGAATCTTTGTCAACTTCTAGCTTACTTGTTAGAGATAAGGGAGACAAGTGAAAACCAAGTGTACAGTTTGCTTTGGTTGTGATCATTGCAGTTTGCTGTGGTTGTGATCATTGCAGTTTGCTGTGGTTGTGATCATTGCAGTTTGCTGTGGTTGTGATCATTACAGTTTGCTGTGGTTGTGATCATTACAGATGTCAAGAGGTCTCAAGTTCGGGTCAGTCAATGGAAACCGCTGTAACGATACCAGACGATGATGACTACACACCTTTAGATTTTGGTGACTCTCTCTCTCTCTCTCTCTCTCTCTCTCTCTCTCCTCCTCCCCTTCTCATCCTATCTTTCTCTTCGATATGCATGTGCACGCACGCACACACTTACACACACATGCACACTAAAATGCACATACACACACACACACTCCAATATCCCTCTACGCATGTGGAATCATAAACTGTTATTTCTCTCTAAAATGTGAATTCTGTTTTTCCCAGTTCTGTCAGTGCCTGCTGATATCATGCATACACATAATATGTGCATATACATTCTGAAGCAAAAGAGTGTACAGCAACAACTTTTTGGAAATTTCTGTTTGTTCTGTGTACCTCTTGTCTGTGTGTGGCTTGTTGAGTGGGTACTACAGACAACATTGGGTTTTGGGTTAAACACCATGAATTGATTCGCTGTAGGGGCAAAAAGTTGTACTTGTTTGACATTTAGTGACGATCATGAGGAGGAGGATTTGGTATTTATTTCTCACCTGTGTGCTTCACCATATCTTCTATAAATTGAGTCAGAATTTCAGTGTAAAAAAAAGTGACCTTTTTCAGGATTGTTAGGGGGAACTAAACCAGGAGCTGGACGCATTGGAAAGCAGATCGCTGAAGAGTGCATGGAACAGCTGAAGTAAGTGCCAGACACCTCCTGTCTTTGTGCATTCTCATGTGTTTATTTTTCATCTGATCTTAGATCTTACAGAAGAAAGATTTTAAAGCAGTTTTTGCATGTTTCAAGAAAAGTGGTCGATCACGCCTTTTTTTCTTCTTTTACGATTTGAAAAGAATTTTTTTTCTGTAATATGAAAGGAATCAACTGTGACGATGTGACAGCCCTGATATTATTACTTATTGTGTCTCTGTTTGGCTATGAACAACATAACTGAACAGTGCCCTGTGGAAAGTATCCATGACTTGTGGTCAGACAGTGGGCTTTTTTCTTCTTTTTTTGTTGTTCCTAACTTTTAGCATTCAGTAAAGATGCCAACAGTAGTAGTAATGACTTGTTGGGGCATGATAGGGGAGGGTGTTTTTTTTGTTGTTGTTGTTGTTTTAAGGGTCCTAGACTGTATAACAAAGCTCATATTGCCTGTCACCCATTTCTGAGCGTAAGCCTACCAGAACTCTCTGTACTCTCAGTAGTGTCCTCTTTCTTTCTTGAATATGATATGGTGTCGGCCAGGCCTGAGAGATCGAGGCACTTGCGGCATTGGTTAGGAAGCTTGACCAAGGTCTCGGGCAGTCACAATGAGGATGATATTCAGCTGTGCAGTTTTAGTCTTTCCGTCAGGGCCCATAGTACTGTCAGCAATCTTGGGAACAAGCCAGCATATGTAGAAAAATTCCCACAGTGATGGAAATAACCACAGTTCTGATGGAGGTTGAGCGTGCTAAGCTTGCTCTCAACTGGATAAAATCGATGCAGTTATAGATTGCCAGCCAAACATCAAGTAAGGCAATCCTGGTCTTCGTTCAGAGTTGCGTTGTCTGTTAGTTTGTGATCCAAGTTACTTGAGCCGTGAGCAACTCAGCAAGCTCAGCTTCTCTGATGAAACAGGACCTCCCAGCATGCTCTGGGGAGTGTTTTGGTTTGGCACAAAGGGAAAGAACCAAAGGAGATCTCTCCTGTGTTGGAAATTGGTTTGTGATTGGTTGATCTAGATTTGCAATCTTACATTTAAATATTTCGTTCATTACAGATTTGAAATTCAGTTCATAACATATTAGAATTAGATGAAATCTTTGGGATAGCTGTTGTCTGTGAATGACATATTTAAAACCGAGAATGCTGTAATCAGCGTAATGGCCTAGATTTAAAACAAATCTAAATTAAAAAGCTTTAAACTCTGAAAAACACCACTTAGAAGTGTTTTGCAAGATAGTTGAATGTGTTCTCTCCCCTGAGAAGTGACCATTCAGTTACAACAAGGTTGCAACACAACAATCTGTGTGAACAAGGCCATGAATCATCAGTCTGTAGTTTCATAGGAAACTGGGGATTATCATATGTCCCTAATTCAGTCACTCAGACTGATAGTTTTGTTCACTGAAGATATGTTTTAATGGCATATCATATGTCCCTAATTCAGTCACTCAGACTGATAGTGTTGTTCACCGAAGACATGTTTTAGTGGTATATCATATGTCCCTAATTCAGTCACTCAAACTGATAGTTTTGTTCACTTAAGATATGTTTTAGTGGCATATACCAGGGGAGAGATGAATTAACTACAAGTTTGGTGTCCAAAGAGTGACACATTAGATGCACTAACAGATTGGTGAGTTTTGTGTCTGAAAAAATAAATGAGCACAATCCTAGAATATCTACATGTAACGTAAAGAGCAGTTTTAGTTGGGAGAAAACGGGTGAGGAGGAGAGAGGGGAAAACAAGTTCAAAAAATTTTTCATAGCTAAAGGCAATCACTTGTAACATTGCATCACAAGAGATGAATGCCATCCTCTGAGGGTCCAGCTTGTATCAAGCTGTGACAATGAAACGAAGGCTGTAGCCCAAGGCCTGGTATTCAGTTCACTGAATTTCATGGATTCTGTTTCAGTAAAACTCCCCAGGTGGTGGCGGACAGCAGTGACCTCTTGCTGAACCCTGTGCAGGTAAGGCAGCATTTGTTTTTATATTTCCATGGGTGAAAAATCTTCAGTCTGAGGACAGAATCCGTTTTATGAAATTATTCAAGACAGAATTTTCTGTTTTTCATAAATCTGAAGGAAAAAGAAAGAAAGAAAAAATTTTTCAAAACAGTCTCTAAAATTGCGCAATTTGTGTATCAAGTGTGTCTTAACCATAAAACAGAATTGCCGAATCGGAAGTACTCTTTATTTTAGGGAACAAAAATAAAGCACCATTTGCCGAAATCTAGATTTTGAGTTTGGAGTTCGTTGGAAACGGTGAGAATGTCCTATCTTAAAGAAGGTGATTCAGTTGAGGAGGAGATCGACGCTGGCATCACTAATAAGTGGCGATGGGCTTGGCTGAACGAAATAGATGATGGAAAACGACAACATCATGTTTGGCGTTTGAAAATGAACAAACCTAGTGTAGCATTTTCCCGCGTGTGCAACTTGGACCTCAAATATGGATCTAATGGAAAAGCTCAGTTAGCAAAGCATGCCAGAAGTCCGGGCCGTATTAAAAGCATGAAGGTAAGAATTTCAGTAAAATCTTTTTCAGCAGCCCTCCATCCGTCCCCCCCCCCCACCCCCCAGTGACACATACACACACACACACACACACACAATTCCATTTGCTCTACAAGAGAATATTGCTATGCTCAGACAAACAACAATACAGCCTGTTCTCCATTATTCCAGCTGTGACAACATAGAGGAGTTTATGATCCATTCCCACCAGAAAGGAGAAAAAAAAAAATTGAGTTACCACAGAGTTCTACTGACTACAACACTCTTCTCATGGCTTCCAATTTACCAATAGATTTCCTGTTCAGGAAGTATGTTGGCTTGCAACAGGCCTGTGGTCCTGATGTTGATACACTTACTGCCCATCTATGTCCAAGCTGGGTTTTTTTTTTTTTTTTGGGGGGGGGGGGGGGGGGGGGGTTTTTTTTTTTTTTTTTTTTTTTTTTTTTTAAATTTAAAATGATGACTTTTGTTCACATATAAGCAATAAATATGTGTTTCAAACAAGGCCTCAGATCCAAATTTCCTTTGACCAGAGGCCACGAAAACTGTCTGAATTTTTCAAAAAAAAATCAATATCGGCCGGGGGGGGGGGGGGGCTTCACCCCCTGGGTCCCCACCAGGGGCACTGCCCCTGGACCCTGCCAAAGGCCTAAGCGGCCCCTGGATCCCAACCTCTCAGTTTTTTTCATTGTTTTTCCAGTTTCACCCATGTATTCCTGTTGGTGCAGTTTTGGGCCATACAAATTAACAGGAAATATTCATGTCCAAGGTCACTGTTGTAAGTGTGGGAGGATCAGAGGGGAGATTACTGTGGGGGGGGTGTCCAGATTCTTTTTATATATCTGCAGAGCTGAAGAATTTGTTGAGCAATATGAAGCAAGAAAGCTGAACATTTCACTTTTAGGGTATTACACCAAAAACTTCAGCTCTTGGGGAGGAATGGGGGGGTGGGGTGGAGAGGAGTGGCATGCAGTGAAGGTGGCCATGAAGTAAAGAGGGGGAGAAGGGAAGTGTGATTGCTCTGTGTTGATGCTTACTGCTGCTGTCATCTTGCACTGACACAATCAACAACTGGTTGCTCAATGGACAAATGGAACGACTGTGTTTCCTGAAAAGCTTAGTTACCTTAGACAGTCGAGTGGGATGGATATATTTTGAGCCCTGCCATAGGTTGTTAGCCATTTCACTATCATGCACAGTGCAGACTACAACTCCCGGTGCAGAAGGCAAATACCTCAACATACTTGTGCCATTTATGGAACTGTGAGAGTGATTTTTACCTCTGTCCCCAGCCCCGTTTATCCTCCTCAAAAGCAACAGCAACGGCCACATCGTCAGGATCTCTGAGCAACCCCCCAGCTTGTGGGAGCAGCAGCGCCCCCCGGTGGGGACCCGTCCTCCATCCACGTGGCCACATCACACAATGGGATCAACGTCAAAATGCCCTCACAAGGTCAGGGGGCAGTCTGGGAATACTTTGCCTTTGCTTCCTTTCCTCTCTCTTTCTGTCTCTCTCTGTCTGTCTGTCTGTCTCTGTATGTGTGTTTGCTTGTTTCTTTTGTCTTTCTCTCTTTATGGCTTTTCAAACAGTAATATGACCAATAGTGGGTTGTTGTTTTTTTTCCCCAGGTATGTGACTGACTGTAGATTGTGTGTGTGTGTGTGTGTGTTTGAGATAGAGCGAGAAGTAGTTATGGATGTATTACA
The DNA here is from genome assembly GCA_016801955.1 of Conus betulinus. Classification (NCBI taxonomy): domain Eukaryota; kingdom Metazoa; phylum Mollusca; class Gastropoda; order Neogastropoda; family Conidae; genus Conus; species Conus betulinus. The sequence goes on from JADBJO010000013.1 coordinate 316,439, forward strand.
GTATAATCTCTCTTTCTCTGTGTGAGAAAGTTTGCATGTTGTTGTTTTTTTTAGTAATTCTGTCGTCAATATAATGCTTATTGCCTGATGTTATGTATGTAACAAATCCAGTGTAACACATGCAAAGAGATGCAGAGCATGCCACCTCTGTCAAATGTACATGCTATATATAATATGTTTGTATGTATAAGTCCAGCATAACACATGCAAAGATACGCAGATCATGCTACCTCCATCATATATGTACATGTAGACACGTGCCTACATCCTAATCCTACTCTTCCTCATCATTTCGGCCTTTTGTCCACAGAGTCCTCCAATGAGGGTTCCCTCTTCGAAAACGTCCTTCAAGAACAGACGATGGACAGCCTGCAGAACCCAGGCAATGACGGCAACGATGAAGCCGCCCTCGCCTTCCTCATGAGCCTGCTGGAAGCCGACGCGCCGGCCTGGGAGGCCCAGTGGACTTTAACGACCTGCCTTGGCCCTTGTGATATCAGCTCCCCACCCCCTCCCTGTGATTTCCTCCTCCATCCCTCGCTGCCATTGCTGCCTGTCAGGTCAGCGGCTGCCGGTCCACACAGAGGACCAGATTCAAGCTTTGCCCTAACAAGCTCGGCTGTGCTGGGCGAAGGCTGTTGTTAAGATGTTATGGCAGCTGTAGTTCAGTGGATTGGCTGCCGATGAATCCATCTGTACAGTGATCCAACAGTGCCTGTGTTCTGGACAGATCTGAACTGGGACTGGGAGAGTCCAACCGTGCAAAGTCCCTGGATGTGTGCGTGTGTGCGGAGAATGGCTTTCTGGGATTGAGGTGACATGAGAAGAGCCATCTCTCCAAGTGGAGACCCAGAAAGAGTCCCATGTTCTACAAAAATATATCTGTCCTGGATTGATCTCAGTGACTGCTATCATTGAAGGCTGTTCCGTTCTGCAGCTTTCAGAGAGACACTTCTGAACTTGTGTATCAGTGCTAGCATCTGATGAAGCCGCCTTCTCCATGATGCCTGTTGTTTCTTCTTCAGACATTTACAGACCTGTTGCCTCTGTGAATGTGTGCGTCACTGCTACCTCCTGATCACAGTCGACTTCTCGCCGCTGACGGTTACGTCTCTTGTCATGTTGTCTACACATGGCAGGGCATGTATGTGTCATTGCCGTCTTCAAATCATCACAATCTTCCCTATGGACAAACCTCTTCAGAATCACCACTTTTTTCTCCTATCTCCTGTCTTCTACAAATGTCAAAGACGAGTCGCTCTGTGTGGCTGGCTATCCAGTAGGACACTGATTCTGAGAACACGACAGCTCATTCAGGATGCACTGGGTGAGAAGTGGATGTGGAGTTGAGTTTGATGTGCGTCTTCGTTCAACACAGTAGCACACCAGGCAGCAACAGCTACAGGTTTGGTTTGTTTTTTTTATTTTTTTTTTTTTTTTTTTTTGTTTGTTTTTTTTTTTCCCAATCCTAATTCAGATGGGATTTGGAAGAGTGAAAGCATGTTTCAAGCCACATTCTTTTTTTGTTTTGTTTTAACTTTTGATATCTCCATGGTGAATGGCCAAAGCTTTTTTTTTTGCTGCTCCAAGTTTAGACGGTGATGGAGACAAGTTCATGGTCACACATTGAGTGATATTGTAATGGAACAGAGGTCATAGATGTAAAGTTTTTAAAAAACAACAACACAAAAAACCCAGGAATTTCATATGTTTAAGTGCTTCAGGCCAAGACCTTCAGGATGTCTTATTGGGCGCTGTCAGATGCTTGCTTGGTTTTGTAGGTCTTCGAAACAACAAAAACGTGCATAATCCAATTCATGTTTGATTGACAAACTACATATCAACCGTAATTTCATTTCTATATATAAAGAATCAGCAAGACTGAATTCTGAAGATCAAGAGCAATCTGATTTGTAATGTGAATCAGCTGCAGGTCCAATACCAGATTCAGCAGCAGTTTGCGTAAACTGCATGCCAGTGATTTGCATACCCACTAAATCAACAATTTGCCTATATACTACAAATCAACAACTGGCATACACTGCAACTGTGCAAGTCAGAAACATTTTAACATGCACTGCTTGTCAGTTATACACACAGAAAATTTTAACATGCACTGCATGTCAATTATACACACAGAAACATTTTAACATGCACTGCTTGTCATTATTATACACACAGAAACATTTTAACATGCACTGCTTGTCAATTATACATTCAGAAACATTTTAACATGCACTACTTGTCAATTATACACACAGAAACATTTTAACATGCACTGCTTATCAGTTACACACACAGAAACATTTTAACATGCACTGCTTATGAATTATACACACAGAAAATTGACAACAATTGGTCCACCAAGAATCAATAGATATGTACACATTAGAATCAGTAATAGTTTACACATCAAGATCCATGATTTACACACTAAGAATCCAAAGAGGTCAGTATTTCACTGTGTTACCACAGTGCAAGTTCAGGAAGTGACATCACAAGACCCTGCCTTACGCTTTAAGCTTGCTGACTTGAAGAAAGATTGCCATATTGCATACTCGCTTGTGAGCCAACAGTGATGTGGGTTACATTCCAATGTTTTGAGGAAGCTGAACATAAAGCGTATCTTCTGACTTGGGAACCAGGAGTTGTCAGCCCTCTCAAAGACATGCAACCAAAACTTCTCTTGACTTGGGGACCTTATGCAGCACCTGTGGGAAAGACGAGAACGGTGAAGAGGAATGTTTTTTGTTCTGATTAAAAGAAAAACTGGATCTGAAATGATGAAGAAATTGTATTGAAGCAAAAGACAGTGATGATACAGTGTGTGCGTGTAAGCAGCAGAAGACTTACTTTAGGATGTGACTGGTGCAAAAAGCTTGTTAAGGTTAGGTTGAATGAAATGCAGTTAAATCAAAAGTGAATTGTAACACATGCTGAAATCTCAGCTTGTCAGTGCTTGGAGCAATGACCTGATGTGTAACTGTTGAAAGGTTGACAAGTGAAAAGATGTAAAAGTAAATAATGTTTTGGCTGAAAATAGGAAACCACTGAAAAACTATGGTAGAGTGCTTTTAACTTGAAGGTACTGAAATGTTGACTGAATCAACAAAGGAGGTTATTAAGCTAAATTTTGATACGTCCAGTTTAGGGTTAAATTGTTCTCAGCTTTATTTCTCTTTGTGTATGCAAACTGTGACTAGCATACATGGCGTTATATAGTGCACGGCTCAAGCATATAACACATGAAGAAATTTGACTCTGGATGAATCTGTTGCCAGCTGGGTAAACTAGCTGAAAAAAAAAAAAAAAAAAAAAATGTATAAAAGCAGACAGAAAGAGTGAAGATCATTTAAAGTTTCTGTCAAAACAAAAAGTCAAAGGATATGTATATAAGTTCATAGGTTGTTGGCTTCTTCACATGTTTACAGAAGGATGAGTTGATTCATTCAGACGGACCATAAAAGATAACTTTAAAATAGATCAGCGTAATTAATGATTACTTAAGTAAAAAAAAAAGGTTGTATAGAAATAAAGCAAAATGTTTAGTGTTATTTTGTCATGGTTTAATTCATTTCTGCCCCCATTTTTTTTTTCCTTTTTTTTAAAAACAGATAATGATCAGTGAAACATCCATTGTTTCTTTTTTAACCATTTTCTAATTAAACAACACCTGAACTGAACATACTGCACATTGTTTTACTGATCAAGAATCATTTTCCCTTCGTGGTAACACAATATTTGAATTTACAACATGCCGCCGGACTTCCGTGAAGAGCCATGTACATAATGATGATGATGATGATTATGAAAGCAACTGTGTCGGATGATGTTGGTCACAAAGTGAGTACATATATATGATGTGATGGATTTCCTCAGGGCGAAGATGGGAACATCCTGGCTTCAGTCCATTCCTGGGAGAAATTACTCCATTAGTTTTGCAAAAATTCCGTTCCCCATTTTTTCCCTTTTTTTTTAAAAACAGACAACTAGAGTTTGCTTGCATCTGTGGAAATCGGCCTGGAAAAACTGATTGAGACTGAAATTAAACATGGCTTTTGAATGTGTGTTTGTGTGCAGGGAAAAGTTGTACTTGGGGGTGGGGGGGTACTAGATTTATGAGTTCTAGGAAAATTTGGTGTATATTAGTGTGGTAAACAATTGGATGTTTGTCATGATACTTGTTTTGTTACAGTTATCAGTCATAAACATAACGGTTCTAAGTATATTACAACATGTCATCTTCAGCACCCAGTTGGTCATTCTGTTCATCTTTTTTTTCATCTGTACTGTCATTCGGCATGAAAACTAACTGGACACATGAAAGGCAGAAAAAAATGACTACATGAAAGGCAGAAAAAACAACAACTTGTACATCTACTAAGTAGTTATGATACACACAAAGACAGAAAATAAGCAGACAAGACTAAAGACCAGTCCAGCCCTCATGACTACATGAAAGGCATAAAAAAACAACTTGTACATCTACTAAGTAGTTATGATACACACAAAGACAGAATAAGCAGACAAGACTAAAGACCAGTCCAGCCCTCAGGGCTTACTCTGCACAAAGGTCAGTGCACCTTAAACAAAGGCCAGTGTTTACCTTCTACACAGGTCAGTGCTCACCCTACACAGAGGTCAGCGCTCACCCTAAACACAGGTCAGTGCTCACCCTAAACACAGGTCAGTGCTCACCCCTATACACACAGGTCAGTGCTCACCCTATACACGCAGGTCAGTGCTCACCTACACACAGGTCAGTGCTCACCTATACACACAGGTCAGTGCTCACCCTACACACAGGTCAGTGCTCACCCTATACGCAGGTCAGTGCTCACCCTATACACACAGGTCAGTGCTCACCCTATACACGCAGGTCAGTGCTCACCCTACACACAGGTCAGTGCTCACCCTACATACAGGTCAGTGCTCACCCTATACACACACAGGTCAGTGCTCACCCTATACACGCAGGTCAGTGCTCACCCTATACACGCAGGTCAGTGCTCACCCTATACACGCAGGTCAGTGCTCACCCTACACACAGGTCAGTGCTCACCCTATACACACAGGTCAGTGCTCACCCTACACACAGGTCAGTGCTCACCCTATACGCAGGTCAGTGCTCTCACCCTGCACACAGGTCAGTGCTCACCCTGCACACAGGTCAGTGCTCACCCTACATACAGGTCAGTGCTCACCCTATACACAGGTCAGCGCTCACCCTACACACAGGTCAGTGCTCACCCTACACACAGGTCAGCGCTCACCCTACACAGGTACACAGCACACAGGCTCACCCTATGCACACAGGTCAGTGCTCACCCTGCACACAAGTCAGTGCTCACCCTAAACACAGGTCAGTGTTCACCCTACACACTGGTCAGTGCTCACCCTATACGCAGGTCAGTGCTCACCCTACACGCAGGTCAGTGCTCACCCTATACACGCAGGTCAGTGCTCACCCTATACACGCAGGTCAGTGCTCACCCTACACGCAGGTCAGTGCTCACCCTACACGCAGGTCAGTGCTCACCCTTACACGCAGGTCAGTGCTCACCTTACATGCAGGTCAGTGCTCTCACCCTATACACAGGTCAGCAGGTCAGTGCTCACCCTACACACAGGTCAGTGCTCACCTTACACGCAGGTCAGTGCTCACCCTACACGCAGGTCTGCTCACCCTACACACAGGTCAGTGCTCACCCTACACACAGGTCAGTGCTCACCCCCTACACACAGGTCAGTGCTCACCCTACACGCAGGTCAGTGCTCACCCTACACACAGGTCAGTGCTCACCCTGCACACAGATCAGTGCTCACCCTACACACTGGTCAGTGCTCACCCCTGCACACAGGTCAGCGCTCACCCTGCACACAGGTCAGCGCTCAGCCCTACGCACGCAGGTCAGCGTCACCCTATACGCAGGTCAGCGCTCACCCTGCACCCAGGTCGGTGCTCACCCTGCACGCAGGTCGGTGCTCATCCTGCACACAGGTCGGTGCTCACCCTGCACACAGGTCAGTGCTCACCCTGCACACAGGTCAGTGCTCACCTGCACACAGATCAGTGCTCACCCTAAGTGCAAAAAATTTTTTTCCTTACCCTGCAGAGAGGTTAGTGTTAACAATGCACACAAGCCACCCCTACTGTTTGTACATTCGGGTCAGTGCTTAACCTGCACAGAGGTCACTCTGCACATAGAGTAAATGTTCAACTATTGGACTGATGGTCCTGAAATGTGAAACCAGCCCTATATTTGTTCACACATGCCACCCTTTGTTCTGTGATTGGTCCATAATTGGTTCACATGTGCCCGCCCTTTGTTTTGTGCTCTGTGATCAGTCCATAATTAGTTCACATGTGCTGCCCTTTGTTTTGTGCCCAATGAATCGGTCCACAATTGGTTCAGAGAGGTTAGTGTTAACAATGCACACAAACCACCCCCACTGCTTGGTACATTGGGTCAGTGCATATGCAGCCCTTTGTTTTGTGCTCTGTGAATCAATCCATAAATTGTTCACATGTGCCACCCTTTGTTTTGTGCTCTGAATTGGTCCATAATTTGTTCACACATGCCACCCTTTGTGCTGTGAATTGGTCCATAATTAGTTCACATGTGTGCTGCCCTTTGTTTTGTGCCCAATGAATCAGTCCACAATTGGTTCACATGTGCAGCCCTTTGTTTTGTGCTCTGTGAATCAGTCCATAATTTGTTCACATGTGCTGCCCTTTGTTTTGTGCTCTGAATTGGTCCATAATTTGTTCACACATGCCACCCTTTGTGCTGTGAATTGGTCCATAATTAGTTCACATGTGCTGCCCTTTGTTTTGTGCCCAATGAATCGGTCCTTAATTTGTTCACATGTGCCGCCCTTTGTTTTGTGCTCTGTGAATCGGTTCATAATTTGTTCACATATGCCACCCTTTCTTCTGTGTGGCATTACTCCAACATGCCCTGTTCTGGAATCCTTCGTCCAAGCCAGGATCATTCAGCTGCAACATCTGGTGGGAATTAATTATCTGTTTTGCAAAGAGGCAACTCGCCAGAGAAGTCACTGCGCGCTGCCAAGTCATTTAGATTGTGTTCAGTATTTTGTGCTGTGATCATGGCAATATACAGAGGATGTTGCCTACTATTGATGACAGTAACTGCGCTATGAGTATGGCAGCAAGACATGTGGGGCCTCAGAATCGATTTTTTTTCCTTTTTAAATGATGATCAGTTGGGATTCTCAAGATGATGTTCTGGAGCTCCATATTGATAAGAAATTACAGTTGCAGGGCAGAACTCTACATTTCCTTTCATCCCAACATTCCATCAACATCCAGGCCTGAGAGATACAGACACCTGCAGTGTCAGGAGATTTGACCAATACTCAGAACATGTCCATTGGGTGGATGGAGCTCAAGCTGCACTTCAGTCGTCCCCTTTCAAGGCCATTGCACACTCAATATATCCAGGATAGGAGCCGACCATGGCTGATAATTCTCTTAAATGTATTCCTCCAAGCAGACGTAGACTTGAGACCTTACAGTTTGCAAGGCATTATGCTGACTAATGCGCTGCAGAGGTTGGTAAAAATCAAGATGTTTGTTTTATTTTTATTTTGTCACATTGTCTTCTTTTCATGTTTTATATATACAGTGTGTTGAGCAACGTTTTTACATCAGTGATTGAAAACTGGTGTGCGACTTATTTTTATGTTGCAAACTGTTGGCTTTTCCCACAATGGTCTTTTTGTGTTTGGTTTAGTTTTTCGCGTAGAAATAATTATATACCATCTGCTTTTTTCTGCTTTTTTTTTCTTTTCTTTTCTTTTCTTTTTTTTTTTTTTTTTTTTTTTTTTGTAATTGGAAAGATTGAAAAGAAACTTCAGTACTTGTGTGGAACATCTCATGACAACAATAGTTTAATGGAGAATGTAGAAGACAAAATGTGTGTGGAGAAATACTCAATCTGACTCACACACACACTTGTATGCTTAACTCACACATGCACATTTGCACACACATGCGTGTACACACACGTGCATGTACACACGCAATGCACACTCACACACAAGATGCACACACACACACACATGCGCGCGGACACAACCACACACTCTCACACACAGCACTTTCCATCTGTTGGCCACCAGAAGAAGCAAACCTGAAGATTTTTTCATAGGACATGGCCATCACTTGCATATTGGTGAAATCATACACAGACACTTCCCCTGTGGAGGATCTACAATGAAATGTTTCTTTTGTGTTGCTCTGAATTTGTAGTATTTCGGATATTTTTGTTTGTTTGAGAAAGTTCCAGTTGTATTAATGTGTACACTCAGGTCATTTAGGTATGGATCATGGGTACTGAATGCCTTTGTCGGATGATAGGAATCAAGGTTATCGCTAAAAACAGGTCACAATGTGGTAATTGTGTTACATCGCTGTTTGAAGTGAATTTCCAAGTGAAGAGTTCAGTTGAATAGCAGAAGAACTGTTTGTATGTCTGTCTGTTGTTATTTGTCTTATGTGCACAATTTGCCACGTGAAGAATCTTGAATGGGGGGGGGGGGGGGGGGGGGGGGGGGGGGGGGGGGGGGGGGGGGGGGGGGGGGGGCACATGGCTGCATCGATGACAGTGGTTTTTCATTTTAAAAAAGAAAAACAGAGTGTGTATGTATGTGAAACATGACCAGATGTAATGACCATGTTTTCAGGACCACAGAAAGTGCCTCAGAGTTGCCTTAGTTGAAGAACTATTTTGTTGCCGTTAACCATGATGATTGAATGCTTACTACACAGATATTCTACCACAGAAAAGAATCAGCATCTTGCCACGTTTTTCCGTGCTGAGCCCCACCCTCATGTTGTGTTGACTGAGCCAGCTGACCTTCACTGTTGTATCGTGTGTACACATGGTCAGACACCTCATGAGCCTTACGTTGAGAGTGCACAGGAAAGAGTGTACAGTTACCCTTCTTGGCATTCAGGCTGACGCTGTTGGAAAAGATTGGTAAAAATATTTGTTAACATCGTGTTCATAGCCCATTTTTACCCTGTGATTTTTTTTTTTCTCTTTTTCATGTTTGATGTACTTGATCTTGTATGTACAGTTATCAGGAGGAGGAGATACTGTGGGGTGATACATGTTGAAGATGTGGACGTGTGCCTTTAGAGCAGATTGGACATTGGCAGATGAGCTCGTTTTCCAAGTTTGGTGAGGAGCGTGACTTTGTGAGTGCCTTGGATTCATATGGATGAATGCTGGAGGTGACACTGTGCTCTGACAAGGGGAAGGTAGTGAATTTCTAAGCTTGTACTAGGTACTCCAAAGTGATTTTTAAAGTGTTGTTGATTTTTTTTTTTTTTTTTTTAATATAAGTTAAGGTGATAGATAAACTCAAAAGAAAGAAACTTATATAAAATTCATATCTGTAACTTAATTAGGAGCGAGGTTATGAATTTTTGAATATTTACTTTTTTTTCATAACTGTCGGAATTCCCCTTAAAGGCCATGTTTGGAGGCCTGTAACTCGGCCATTTGGCATGTGACATGTCTGAAACCATGGTGATTAATGTCAACTGCTTGTAATATAACTTAATTTTTTTCAGAACTGAGACTCACAGAGTCTGAATACCACACTTTTTAAAATGCCAAAATCTTCATTTTGACTTAGTTTTTTTTTTCCATAACGGCAACCAAAACAAGTTATAAAATGATATAACTGAATTTTTTTTCAGACCTGAGACTCGTAGAATCTGAATACCACACTTTTTAAAATGCCAGAATCTTCATTTCGACTTAGTTTTTTTCCGTAATGGCAAACCAAAACAAGTTATAAAATGATATATCTCTTCTTTCAATTGACATACAAGCATGTGACTTATGTCAAAATGATCAGGACAACAAGATCTATCTTATAAGAAGACATTTGAACATGTCAACACAACTGTACACCTAATCTACCCAACCCCCATCCCCATCCTTTTTATCTAACTTCTTGTGTGCCATATAAACATTACATATAGGAACTAAAGACCTCTGTTTGTTAAGACCTTACGAAGAAGTACAAAAAATGATGCTCAGAAGATTTTTTATAAAAAAAAAAAAAAAAAAAAAAATTGCCCCCCCCACTCCTCTTCCACCCCCTTTCCTCTGCTCCTAAAAGCCTCAAAAAGATGGTTTGTGTAGAATTGGCCATTGTGACACTGAGCGTTAAACCCTTTCACCGCCATGGGCGGGCTTTTTTTGGCGAACGACTTGGCACCCCAATTCTCCAGTGCCTATGCTTTCCATATATATTAGTGAAATTTATATCAAACTGATTGCCAAGAAATATTGAATAGAACAATATCATAACAAAATAAATACACACATCAGTTTTTACCCAGACCCCACACCCCCTTACCAGCAGGAATCGAATGCACAAACTTAAAGGTTTACTTAGCTGACTTGAAAGCCTGAAGAGATTGTGTGAAATATATGATCATTTCGGAAATTTAACATGGAAAGGTTTAGAATTATTTTTCACTTTGAATTTTTCAATTAATACGGACACTGAAACTACACGGAAGTGACTCCTTTCTAATTAGCATACTATTTTTAGAATTGATAATTATCCCGACAAGCGCAGTACAGAAAACCAAAGGAAGGGACAGGACTGAGAGGCGCACATGCTGGCCCAGGCTCCCAGCTGATCGGTAAACAGCGCCAACTTTCAGCACACGCTTACACTGAATCATGATCTAAAAGTACAAAAGACAATGTGTGGAACTGAAAGATAAAGTACAGATTTTTTCAGGCATGTTTTTCTTTTTTGATTAAATTCACAAACATATGTAGAAAGTAACAGTTGAATGTGGGTTAACAGCCCACTGCCTCATAATCATGGAGAGGTGGTTTGTGTAGAATTGGCCATTGTGACACTGAGCTTAATTACCTAAACTGGAATAAACTTTTCAACAGCTTATTGGTGATGATGCTGGTCCTCAAGTCTCTCCAGCATACTTGAGTGTCTTGCTTTTTGATTGGTCTGTAATATGTTGACCAGAACAAGGCTTGTAGCAGATGCTAACTGCACAATTTGGAGTAGTACCTTAAAAGTAAATTGAGTTAGGATCGTCATTCATGACTAAATCATGGTGATAAATAAGCCCATGTCATTAAGTCATACACACACACTGACTGACTGAAATCAGTTTATTGTGAGATTAACACATACGCATGCGCGCACAGTAAACACACATCACTGCCAGTGACAACAATGGAGTTCATTAGACAAATGTTTTAAAGCCGCTGTTTAATTCATTTTATAGAGGTAACACATAAGCACACAGTTAATATTCTGTACGTTTTCCTTCTGCTGCTGTGCTAGTTTTAGCTGTTCATGCGACAGGTCTTTGAAAGTGTCATTGGGCAAGGTCACATGACCTAATAAAATTTTATATTTAGGTCGAACAGGAAAGATCTGGTTATGAAAAAATCATCAGGAAATAAACCTTGAAGTCATACAGACTATATAGCATGTAAATAAAATCTAAGCAGGAATTTTGATTGGGTGTAAAATACTAAACATACTCATCATCAACACGACCCCCCCATCATCCTGGGCTGTGATGTTTTGATCGCCAAACAAACAAAGAAAGTAATCTGAAAAAAAATTAACAGTAATATATTTAAATCATGATGTAATACTGTCAGAAAAGGTTGCAACTTACCATTCAAAAAAGCAGGAACTGCGTGGTTTAAAGATGACTCATCGATGTTAGAAAGATTCTATTAAGCATTTACAGGTCGATGCTGTCTTTATGTTCTGCGATTTCAATTTTTGAGTTGACAACAAAGCTGCACCACGGCTCATTTCGTACTTTGTTCTCATGGGAATTGAATGGACAAACTTAAAGTTTTATTCAGTTGTAGTTTAAAGTTTGGAGATTTGCGTAAGTGTATAATTTTGAATGTTTTCCTTTGGTTTTATTCTGGAAAATTTGAATGTTTCCTTTGGTTTTATTCTGGAAATTTTACATAAAATGTTTTAGAGTGAATTTTAACTCTGAACTTATATCAGTCAGTGCCTACACTAGCTTATGAAACTACACAGGAATGACTCCTCTTTCAGATTAGCATACTATTTTTAGAGTTTGAAAATAGTCCCGCCAAGAACAAAGAAGAATAGGGCAGTGATACGAGTGAGACGCAACATGGCAGCCAACGCTCGCGGCTGATCAGTAAATGGTGTGAACTTTCAACACATGCTTACACACACACACACAATCAAAATTTTTAAAAAAATGTATGGAAAAGAAAGATAAATCACAGATGTTGTTAGGTGTATTTTCTTTTTTTGATTTATTTACGAACATTTGGAGAAAACAGTTGAATGAGGGTCAACAGCCGACTGCCTCTTAGTCATAGAAAGAAGGTTTGGAGTACCTACTTGTATTCTGAGTGTGTGTGTGCATGACAGAGAGTGAGGAAAGACTACAGAGAGATTATATTGGTGAGATGAGACGAGAGGCATATGTCTGCATGTGTGTGTTTGTGTGTGTGCATAATGTGTTGCATGTGTGTGTGTATGTGTGTGCGTTATTTTGAGTGTGGGATGAGCATGAGCAAAGCTCGTGTCAGTGTTGAGGTATGCATCTCGTGATTAGATGTGTGTGAGTAATAGTGTGCGTGTTTGTGTTTTGTATGTTTGCGATTTTTTTCTTTGTCCAGTGTGTATAAAAAATGTAAGTGTTCATATTGTCCATTATCAAATTATGTCAGTTTTGGAAAAGGAGCGGTTATTATTCTCCAGGCAGCAGACGTGTGTGTGTGTGTGCTCTCCAAAATTTTGCAGTGTTTACTTGCTTGTTGATGCATGAAAATCCAATTGATAAAAACATCAACTCTGCGAAAGATTTATTTCTGTCAAATATCAATCTGTTTACGTTTTAAGCAAACTATGTTATGATTAAGATGGTGCGCACATGGTTTCTTTTATCCTTTTATAAAACCGGTAAGTTTTAGGGAGAGCTGTGAGGTTTATCAATTACAAATCTGTTTCTTATTTGGGCAATCTGTTTTATGTTTGAGGTGGGGCGTACATGCATTATTTTATCATTTCCATGTATATGTATCAATCTGACATTAATTTTTGGGAGTAATACATGTATTTGTATTTTGTTGATGTTATTACAATAAAGATTGTCAGGTAGGGCAATTGTTTTAGGCAAGTAGATTATTCATACCTTTTAAAGTTGAAACAATTTCAAGTATACTGAAATTGGCCAATCATTTGTGGGTAGTATTATTGTTTGTTTCTTTTATTCTTTTGTTTTATTTTTTATATGTTGTGATTGGGTTTTTTTCCTGTTTACATGCTATGCTGTGTGTGTTTAAAAAAAGATCAGTTTTTTTTTTCTCTCTCCGGTGATATTACCCACACCGCTGATTCCGGTTCCCCACCACAGCCGTCCCCTGGCTTGTGTCATGGCAGTCTTGGCACTGCAGTCTACGGGGGGCAGTGGGTGTCAACTAGTTCCTCACCAGAGACTCTGCACTACTGCCAAGTCACTATGGTGTTCCTGGTGCCTGATATGATCCAACATGTTCTGGACGCCACCTCCCCAGCCCACGTGCAATAAGTGTTCAGTGGTAGAGCCAGTGTGAATGAGCATCCCCTTGTAGAGAGCGCCACTATTTCTGTCCAGCGATAGCCCCCATGAACTTGACAATACTGGTGATCTCCAGCTGAACTGGCTAAGTGCACAGACATGAAAATAAAATGGAAGGTAAGGGAAGGTAATGTTGCTTACAGCCCGACTGACCACAAAGGGCCATACCAAGGTCATCAACCAAGGTCACTATGAGAGCAGAGCCTGAAGGGACCCAGACTTCTGTGACCCCCCCCCCCCCCCCCCGACCCCCCCCCTGTAAGCAGATCGATGATGAAGACATGTGAAGACAGTGTGCAAGTTTCATTTTGGTCTGTTACTCCAGGACAGGACTAGGATCAGCAAGGCCCAAGAAGGCAGACACCTGCAGTGTTGGTTATGAAATTTTGAGGAAGGTTCAGAGTTGCATCTGTTGAGAGGGTGAAACTCGACTGTGCGGTTCCAGTTTTCTAGTGGAGTCCATAGCAAACTCAGTTCTGGATAAGACCTGGGTCAAGCTAGAAATACTTAATAAATAGCTCTGATGGGAATCATTCCCCAAAGATGGCTGCCATAATGGTGGGGATAAAAAAACGGTCATACACACAAAACTCCACTGCCTGTCTATACAGGCAGTGTCGGCAGGAGTATCAGCATGCGTACACAGAAAGAAAGAAGGTAAGAAAAAATGATGGGAATCGATCGCACAACCTTCCAGCCTGGAATCCATGATCCTAACTACTATGCCACAGCAGCAAGGTGAATTGTTCCGAGTTTGATTGAAGTTATCAAAGGAAATTGAGCAGAGAGATGGGTAAACATCTCCTACCTTATCTGCCAGGGTTCTGCCAAGATTCAAACCTCGGACCTCATGCCCTTTAGGATGGAAACATGTGACCCGTTCAGCATTTAAAACCCACCCAGAGCTGTTTCCATTGCAAGCGAGTCTATTGCTGGATCTACATGACTGGAAAAACTCTTTGCTCAAAACTCTTCCTTTGACCCTTAACAATTTTCAACCTCTCAATGTTTAGTTGTTCCCTCAGATCTGTAAAGTCCATGTATGAAATAATCTGGATCTACATAACTCCAGTCCTGAAAAGGCTTGATGAAAAGAAACAGCTCACTTGTCTTCCACTATAGTATAAATATTGAGTCTTGAATGTTAGACAAAAAGGTGCGTTGAATAGACAACAGAGGCCACCTGTTCACATATACCTTGAAGGATAGGGAAGGCCCATAGTGCATATTTGTGACAAGCCTCCCAGTATAAAACATCCGCTCATAGGACCAACCTGCATGACATAACCCACAAATCCTTTGCTGCTATCCTAACGGAGTTTTTGTTCTGGGATTTTCCACCCGACACAATTACCAAATTTGTGGGGAAACTAAATATTTTTCTTTTGATTTGATTTTTGTGTAAAGCTTTTGTGTGTATTTTTTCAATTTAAAGTAAGTTGGTAGGTACTTTTCTTTTGAAATCTTTTAACTGAAAAAAGGAAATGTTTTAAGGGGATTGTTCACAAGGTTGTGCATGCTCTAATGTGGTGTAAAATGCTTAGTATGTTTTATTAATCTTCATGCAGTTGTATGTTCTTATCCAACCCTTTCAAATGGGTGAAGAGATGTATACTTTTCTACAAATTGCACACTGAACATGATGCTTAGCACTGCTGTAATTGTGAGTTTTGGTGTGTTTTTGCCATCCTGTATTGTGGGCAGGCTGTCTGTGCTTTTCTGCTGAAAGCTGCTGCATGATGTGCAAGACAACCATAATTACTGCTCTCCGTCATTTCTTTTACACACTGGGTATCAAGTGTGCTACCTTAGTTTCATATGACAGAGCCCTCTGTTGTTACATAGCTAAGTCTCTGTGCTTGGGAATATGAATCTCCATAGGGATGCTGGGGGCTTTTTCAGAGCAGACTGTGTCCCCAATTTCTAGATTCCCTGCAAGTAGTTTCATTTTTTTTACTCTTTGACTCTCCTTTCTTTAGCTTGATTGTGGTCCACCGTCCATCTGCCATAGGGCTTATTTCCCTGTCTTAGTTCTGGCCAGTTTTTCTCTTCTGTGGAACTGGTAGCAAACCAGATTTTGGTTGTGATCTGGTGACAAAGTTGTGAAAATGTATACATTGTCCAGATCAGACGCCAGCTGTATTCTGTTGTGTCTAATTGTCGATCCAACCTTTCTCCTTTTTTGTTCGGCTGTGCTGGGGGTGAAAATTACAGGACGAAACGGCTGGCATTCTCTGCAGAGCTCGGTTTTATCAACTTTAAGGATGTCAGTGCATTACAGTCGAAGCCCCCTATGAGTCGCTGCGGACATTTAAAATTGCTTTCTTATATCTGGCTTTCATTATAAGTGATGAACTGGTTATAACAGATTTCTATCTGGTTAATTTGTTACATCTGGCATGACATGTCTCTCTCTCTCTCTCTCTCTCTCTCTCTACCCTTCCACACACACACACACACACACACACACACACCAGCATACAGGGCAATGATCAAGCTCCTTTTTTAGGCTGTTATGTATACTTAGATTTTTTTTTTTTTTTTTTTTTCAGAAATATGGCTGTACATAAATCTAAACAGACCATGTAGACCTATATACTGTAGCAATTTGAAGGCACAGGAAGCAATAAGAAGTAGAACAGGCGAACAAAATTCATTGTATTTTTCTTGAGAAAAATAATTTGTTAGAATTTCAATTACTCAGTGCCATGCACTGGTGGATTTAAAGTGGGACTGGGGGGGGGGGGGGGGGGGATTTTTCTGCACTGTTCATTTACTGCTTTTCACACTGTTAGGTCATTTAAGTATGCACTGGTATGGAATTTATTTTTTAAAGTAATTGATTTTAAAGTGCACACTGGAGCGGCAGTTTTTTTTTGTTCGTGTTTTTGACAGTTTTTTTTATGTTCACATGCTATGAAACAGAAAGGATGATTTTTGCCACACTGGTGGGGAAAAAAAATTCTAATTTGAACATTCTGTGAAGCAACAGGAAAGGGCGATTCTTGCCACACTCAAATGTCACACTCGGAGTGAAGAGATTAGATTGATTGTAGCTACGGTTGGATGAAGTAAAAAAGAAAACTCGACCATACACAGTGAAGAGAAAGATCTCAAAAGGATCATTTTGTTTTTCATCCTTGTAACACAGCAGTCCACATGATTACACAAAGGCACCCATTACATGCAGCAGTTTTGTCAAACTTCTCTATGACTCTTTCCAATGGGTCTCTGCACATTCATCTAAAAATGAGTTCTGGCATGATGTGGTGTCCTCATCTCTTTAAACACTAACTTTATACTTCTCTTCGGAAGCCAGAATGGTTTAAGTGTCGATGGCGCAGTTTCATATTCTTCCACTATTTTCTTCTGTTTTGCTGGATTTCTTTCAGCTTCTTAAATAATTTCAATTTTTCGCTTTAGCGACAGACCTTTGCGACGTGAAGGCGCCATAATTAAAAGAACTGATCAAAGCCTGACACCCTCCTTCCCCTTCACCCCACCCTCGTGCCTCTTGATCTGTCATCCATCGACAGTTGCTGATCTTGATCCCACGCGAGTCGACTGCCCTGCTTCCACAATCACAGGCACTCTCTTTACAGGCCATTAGGATGCGATTTTATTGCTTACAAATATAGAGGTGACGTTTACCACAACGAAAGTACAGTTAAAACGCTGTCTACTTTTTAATCGACTTCTGTGAAGCTATATAAGAAAATGTTCTACATTCCATGTGCTATACAGACACTCCTCCACCTCCCTAGGACAGCCAGCGACCGTATGAAGCAGTATACTTGCGGTGAACCAACCAACCTTTTCCAAGAAATGGTTCCCAAACACAAAAGTAACCACTTTGCTATATCTGGCTTGAACACTTCACGGGGCTGACCATATGATTCGCTGTAAGCGTCGGCTTCATTGTAACCGGTGTGATCGCTCAATTGGGGACCAGGTTATATCCGACTTCGTTACATCTGACATATTTTCAGTCATGTAAAGATTTTTGTTTGGTTGTTTTTTTTTGTTTTTTTTTTGTTTTTTGTTTCGTTATATCCGGTATTTGTTGCATCTGACTTCATTATTGGCAGCTTCAACTGTAATTAGTTGTGATGCTATGAATTTAATGTCAGCATGTTCATAGTGTTCTCCCTTTCCCTGACCACTCTGACAAGGTCCTGTGTGGTTGGTTAGGCCGTTATGATAATGAAGAATTCAGAATGTGATGTGCTGCTTGAACAATTGCCTTTCTTGCAGAGAAGTTATCGTTCTTTCCCATTTCCCCCCCTTTTTTCCTCCCTCACTTCCCCCCCCCCCCCCCCCCCCCTTCTTCAGTCCCTAACTTTATCTATACTAACCCTACCCCCCAACCCACCCGACCTTTTGCTTTACCCTTGTTCTCCCCTCCCCCTTCTCCTCCAGTTCCTAACTTACCTCACCCTACCCCCCAACCCACCCACCTTCTCCTTTACCCTTGTTTCTCCCCTCCCACCCCCCCCCCCCCTTCTCCTCCAGTCCCTAACTTACCTATACACCCTACCCCAACCCACCCCACCTTCCTCCTTTACCCTTGTTTCTACCCTTCCCCCCCCCCCCCCCCTCCCCCAGTCCCTAACTTGCCTATAGAAACCCACCCCACCTTTTCCTTTACCCTTGCTCCCCCTCCCCCCCCCCCCCCCCCCCCCCTCCTCCTCCCCCCCCTAACTTACCTACACACCCCCCCCCAACCCCACCCCCCACTTTTTCTTTACCCTTGGTTCTCCCCCCCCCCCCCCCCCCCCCCCCCCCTCCTCCTCCAGTCCCGAACTTACCTACACACCCTACCCCCACCCCCCACACTTTTCCTTTACCCTTTTTCACCCCTTCCCCCACCCCTCCTCCCCGTTCTCCTCCAGTCCCTAACTTACCTATACACCCCTACCCCACCCCCACCCCACCTTTTCCTTTACCCCTTTTTCTCCCACCCATTCCCCCCTCCCCTCTTTCGTTCTCCGTCTGCCACGTCATCTTTATGAACAGTTTCTGAAGTGCATGTGCTGAGATAGTGTTTTAGTTCCCTTCTTTTTTTGCATTCCAGACGTTCATTCATAAGGGTATCCATTTTATCATGCATGTGAAGAGGTGGACAATTGCTCGGGACTGTTCAAGCCACACAGTCAAAGGTGTCGAGTTTTTAACTTACTTTTGGATAATACACGTCAGCTTGTTTGCATGGTATATAAATACGACAGTAAGGTATTTTTGTGTGTTTGTCTTATGGGGATGGGGGAGCAGCGGATGTGGGTGCTTAGTTGGTTCAGTAGTCGTGCAGTGGATGGTGTGTGCTTAGTTGGTTCAGTGGTCGTGCACCAAGTTTGCAGTCAGGCATTGAGAGTCTGAATCTGTCTGGTGTCTGGCATGAAAATTAGTAGTTTTGCTTACCATCTTAACATGATATTCAGGTAGCATCGGTGTAGTGCAGTTGTACGAAACATTTGGATGGATGATTGGTGTGGCATGTGTGCATGTGTTTAATAGGGAGACACTGGAAGAAGTGCAGAGTAAAGGGTTTGGGGGTATGGGTGTTTTGTTTTTCTTGATCGTTTCTGTTGGTACTAAATTTGTCTGATAAATGCTCCCTGGACGGTAAAACAGATGTATGAAAGTTTTTTTTTTTTTTTTTTTTAAAATGACTGGTGAGTTGATTTTAACGTGGTGACAGCCCTGATGTGGCCCTTTGCAGTCGGCTGGGCTATGAGCAAATTATCTTATCTCCCTGGAGGGTTTGATTCTTTAACTGACCGATGCTGGTGGACCTGGACCCATAGTGCACATCCTGCTGTGTCCACATAACGTCTTTCAGGACCACAGTCAAGAGTTGCAAACTTTTTTTCTTTCCCATTTAATGCATTGACCACAAAATCTTTCAACCTTGAGTGTTTTTGAATGATACTTGACATTTTATTAGACTAGTTCCAACGGTTCTAGAGTTATATAAAGTCTTTAGTGTGTGTTTGGGCAATAGAGTACTTTGGAAGCAGGGGGGTATGTAGCTATCATATACATGTATTTATTTCTGGAGATTGATTTGTATTCTTGTTAGTGATCCGTTTGCAGCTTTTTGTTCGATACTGAAGGAACACAAATTGGAACAAGGTTTGGAAGAAGAGATCACAGAATATAACAAACTTCAAGATTATTTACTTTAAATGGTTTGAAGCGTTAATTACTTAAGGGTATATTGATCAGGTGTGTGAGGGAAGAAATCTGTCCACTTTTTTTAACACATCTATTAGGGATCGTGAACTTCAAATAGCATGGTGGTCAAAATTACGTTGGGATGAATGAAAATGTTAGGTTTTATTTGTTTTGCATGTGTTTGTGTATATGCATTCACTTGTTCCCCCAGAATAATTTATGAATATAATGTGGCTATTGTTGAAGTAAATGGCTGTTGTATAAAACATACACATACATACAAAACAGAGTATAGTTCCTGTGATGTTATAATTTGCCATTCCGTAAAGGAGACGCCTTTCATTGAGTATTGTTCCTGTGATGTTATCATTTTTGCCATTCCCTAAAAGGAGACGCCTTTCAATGAGTGGTTGGCATATTGTATGTGATGGGGGGGAAATTGTTACATTGTATAAATTTGAACTGTCCACATGGTGGGAAAAAAAAACATTTTGTACATTACATATTATGGCTATGTGCATAGTGGACCAAAACCAGGCTGTGTAGCGTATGCATTGCCTGTCTGGGAGAAAAATCCTGCTCTGGTTTTCTTTTCCAGCTTACTGGCAATGGCCAAAGCTGTGCATAGTGCACCTGGCCCCCACTTGTGATTACAGGTGCGATTTTGTCAGTTGTGATTTTTTTTTTTTTTTTTTTTTTTTTTTTTTTTTTTTTAATATTATCCATACACTGTTTCTCTCTCTCTGTAAGGAGGCTTCAATCATTTACATACATAGTGACGATCATAGCAACAAAGAGATTCTCTCTGTTGCTTGGGAAAACATAGTATGAGAAATGGGAGAAAATGGTAAAGTTATGGTCATGGATATATTTTTTCAAAAAACGTCCACATCGATTCAGGAGTCCTTGAAGCTGTTTATCACCGTTTTTTCCTAATCCATTTTGACGTTTCCTTTTATGTGTTTTGGTAAATCTACTGGAGATCCAATACTAGTGTCCAGTATCTGTTGGGGTCTACTACGCATGGGAACCATGGGCATGGCTTTGTAATGCACAGGCCAGGTCTGGGTCCACTATGCATGTAGTTTGTTGCATATTAAATATGTTGCGATTGCATGTAAAGTATGTTTGCAGGTTATGCATGAGGGCTGTATGGGTGGGAAAGGTAGATGGTGTCTGCGGGTGCAAGTGCATTTCAAGTTAAGCCACTTTATCAAACATCGATGGGTGAAAACCATACTCTGTGGCAAGTGGCTTATGACATGTACATGAAAGCATATTAAATGATGAACCAGTTTGGCTTTTTGTTGAAGACATGAATATATAGTGTTGAAGCAGTTTTAATACTTTATTAATGCAAACCACAACCATCTTTTACAAACAACAGCTGTGATGGCACTCTTGATGCTGGTGTGGGGAACAATCCTAGCTTCCTATACAACAAACCCAACCAAATTATTAAAGAAAAAAAAAAAACAGTATTCACATGTTGACATCTCAAACTTTTGCATCTCAAATATGACAGGCCTCACCCCACCCATACAATTCACAGAGTGGGCTTGATAGACCCTTATCAACTGTGTGAATTGTTTGGGTCATAAGAGATCTGCCTTGGCTGGAGTTCGGTTTTTTTTTTTTTTTTTTTTTTTTTAATTATTCTGTGGAACTTGCTATACAATCTTAACCTTTTTTCACTACCAAAGAAACAGGAATATCCAACTAACAGGTCAAGAGACGTCGTGGCTATCAAGACTGACTTTGTCACTGAATCGCAAGTTTTGTTCCAAGTTTTAAAATTCTGTCAAGTTACAGAGGGGCCTCCTCTGTACAGCCTGTTCATCACATCTCTTTAAAAGGCACCTGCTTCCCATCGCAGTATATATTTCTTTGGCATTTCCACAGCATTTTATCAGCTATGGAAAAAAAAAAAATTAAACAGACTTGTGAATGCAGACAGCAAGAAACCTACAAAATCTCTACGTGACAGCAGGGAAGCCCTCAGGTCAAAAGGGGAGGAAATAAAACATCTTTACCTTTCCCTAGAGTACAACTGCACATACTGCAGGCATTTACCACTGACCGTCTCTCTGCCTCCATTCCCATGTGGGTTTGTTCACAACATTAAACTGCTGATACTGTCAAAAGGGATCTGAAGTCCACACGCAGTTCACTCATGGGCAAAGGCTTTCATGCAGGCAAAGGGCCTGCCTGCCTGAACAGCAGCTGCCATTCATGGTTATCTGCAAAGACAGCCCAGCCAACTGAACATGCTTTCTCACCGTCTCCCCAAAAGTGACTGGTGATCTGCTTCCACAAACATGACTGGATAATGGCGAACAGTGGAATGCAAGGCAAGATACTTATCACCTCTCGTTTCATCTCTAAGGGCCCTTAGCAGGTTCGTACCCCCCTTGAATTCCAAGAGCCAATTTGACCTTGAAAATCAATAAAATGTGGTGCTGTTGACCAAACCTCCTTGCAAACCTTTGAAAATCAAGGCATGGGTATAACCTTTGAAAATCAAACCATCTGCTCCAAAAAAATTTTCATGTGGCAAAAAGAAAATAGCAGTTTGATTTTTCTGCGTTCAAGTTGAAAAATTATTCAAAAACAAATTTTTACATTTATCATCACAAATCCCGCTTTGTCTTCTGCTATTTAACCATGGGTGATAATTTGTTTACTTTGGTAATTTTTTAAAACTCTATGCATGTGCTCTTCCAGCTAGTTCAGTTCTTTGCGACTGCTGGTTAGTTAACAAAGCTTGAAAATGCCAGGGGGGGGAGAATGTGCTTTCAACCCTCTGTGGTTGGATAAACCCGAGTTGTAGCCTTGAATTTAAGAAAAAAAAAAAAAAAAAAAAAAAAAAAAAAAAAAAAAAGGCCTTGAAAGCTCCTTGAATTTTGTTTTGGGAGTCCGTAGGAACCCTGCTCAAGTCCTATTAAACAAATGCTGTGTGAGGAGGCCCCTGAACTCAATGTTTGCCACCATTTCGCGTCAACTTGGATCAAAATGCACAACAAACTACAGACAAGTGGACTTCACCTGTACTACAGACAGGTGCATGGGTGAAACCAGGAAAAAATGAAAAGCAGGAGAGCCCTGCCTAAAGCCTCCTGGCGGGGGGGTCAAGGGGTGAAGCCCCTAGTGGGAGATCATGAAGCGAAGCCCCCTGAAGCTGAAGGGTTTCTACACCTTTGATAGGTAAAATTTGGAGACACCTTGCAATCAACAAGACCATTATTAAAACTGACATTAATGTTACCAACCAGAATGCAGTGGGGTTCACTTGATTCAAGAAACTGGAAGCAGCAGTAGCTTGTATTTACCATTTCTGAAACTTATGAAGACAGTTTGCTGATTGAACTCAAGAAACAGTTTTTGGTGACCAGAAACTGTGCATCTGGTGTTAGAATAACTCCCTTGTTTTAACAGAGATTTTTTTTGTTTTTGTTTTTCACTCAAAAGAAAACCTGTGTGGTCTTGTTTCTTCCAGCAGGGAGTTCAGCCTGCAACCGTGCGTCTTAGGGGAAAGGGGTGGTAGTAGTGGCACATGGGTGGGGTGGAGGTTATTGGTGCAACAGGTTTGTGACATGGCTCACAGGTAAAATGATACTTGGGTTTAAACCTTGAACCCACACACACGTTGTGGCTATTGAACAGTCCAAACAAATTTCATTCAATTTACTAGGAAAATGAATATTATTGAATTCTGAGCACAACTTACATTTCTTGTGGAAGCAAAAATAAATAGTCTTGTAAAATGTAAAGTTTTTGTTTACTTTTCATAAGACCTACTAAACTTTGTCTGTAAGTTGCATTAAGACACTGGATAACGATCTTAAGAACATATTATCTTCTGATCATCATATAAGAGAGTTGACTGCCAGAACCCAATATCTCATATACATGTATAAGTGAGATACTGGGTTCTGGCAGTCAACCCTCGAAGACTGAATCAGCATGAAAAATAAGGTTGCAAGATCAGTGGGTATGACTGCTTCACCAAAATAAATAAAGATAAAATCTGACATATAAACAATGTTTTGAAAAATTGTAGATTGAACAATATTTGTTCGTTTTGCCTACTAAATTAACCAACTGGTGCTTTGTCACACAATAAAGAACTAGGAATCAGAAATGGCCCATTAAGGCTTTTCTGCTTGCATTAACTGACAGGATGAAAGTGCAATGAATGTACTTTTATTTGTAATTTGTTAGAATAAACTTTTTTTTTTTTTCTTTATTTAATTGCGAGCATATAACAACAGACCCATTTACCCATACAATTTCGTCGAATTTTGTTTCCATCATTGGAGAAAACAGGATGAATATAACAAACTTTTTTTTCGGGGGGGGGGGGGGGGAATATGAGACAGATTTTCTTTTTTTTAGTAGTAATTTTTTTTCGGGGGGGGGGGGGGGGATTCTAGAGACATATTTTCTTTTTTAGTAGTAATTGCACTTGCAGACTTTAACCATAGGGGGGAAATCTGACCACAGCAACAACTCTTACTAACTTCAGCGCACAAAATGACGTTAGCCTGTGTCAAATAAGACAATATGCCCAGAAACGTATACAAAAATTAGTGAGGGAGAATGAGTCTATGCCAAGGTACGAGTCAGGTTTGAAAGCAAATTTGTGTCAGAAAGAACCTATTTCACTGTAGTTAATGCAAGAGTAGGCGTTACTACCCAGAAGAAGCTTCTGCTGTGTGATGGCATGTGAAACAAAACGTGTTCTGAACACTGGCATCGATCGCTAACATATCTTCATTTGGCTGAATCAATGGTATCGTGACTATTGGCCAAAGCAGCATTTGCACATTCTCAGCAAAATGACAAAGGAATGATCAGTTTGGTAAAGAAAAACCTGGATCGGACGGGTTAATCAAGACGCAGTTTTACCAAAACGTTCCGGGAAAAGATCAACCAGGACATTTCGTGATTTCAGGATGTCCACTTAAACAGCGAGGTAGAATTCCGGTTTCCGGCATTTCCATACATGTGGTTTCATCCATGCAAGCAGATTTGACCTGTAAATGATGGAAATTTTCCTTTCAGGTTTTCCTAATTTTGGATCAAAAACTGTTTTCAAGTTCGCTAAATACTGCTGTTGGGAATGTGCAAACTAATTCAAGTTAGCCTGAATTTTGGCCTATTTCTTTGGGGATACACTGTGAACTGCTGTTGTGCGATTCAAAAACACTTTTCCTGGACTGATTTTAACATTTTTTAGATAACTCAAACACAAATTAAAAAAAGAAATTACAGAGCACTGAACAGTTTGAACACTATGCAGATAGTGAAAAACAAAAGTTTCTCACAACAAAATTCTATGACAATTTTCCTTTCTGCATTTATCAATGGAATGACATTAGCTAGTGATGTTTACATCATTATGGCATCTTCACAGGAATAAAATTTGTGCTAGTTTATGACTGCAAAAAAAATGTCCCTCTTGCAACAGAACACAGGTTTCAAATATCAATGTTTGTAAAATAGGAGTGGAAAATAAGAGAAACAATTATTCACAAAAGCAGTTATCATTTGGTGCCATCAAAATGATTTGATAACCGTTCTGATGAAGATTATAGAGAAAGTTTAACAGAAATCAAACAAGGCATAAGAATCCAATTGTGTGCAAATCCAACAAATTCAAATAAATGTTTTCACTGAGCAAGTGGCATGAGATTCTCATGAAAATTACCCTATTTTGAGACATTCACTGATAGACTAGAAACTCTTTGTCTAGCTCATCCCCTCTCCTTCCTTTCCTTTCCATATCTGTAGATCAGTGTGTTCTTTCTCAAAAAACCTAAAGCAAAAATTCAGAGAAAAAAAAAAGTATGAAAACAGACTCACGCCTTCTTCTCTGTTTGCAGATTCTTGCAATAGCAGAAGATGGTCATACTACATATTCATTAATACATAGTTTTTAAAAAAAGCAAAAGTTTTAAGGGGAAAAAAATCACCAGCATGCATCAGAGACACCAATAACAATTACATGAAAAAAAAGGTTATATCTTACAAAAATCCAACATGGTTAATGGAACGATGGATAAACACAGACAGAAACAATGATGGGAAGAAAATGGGCTATGAGATTTGCTTCCTTGACTAAAACTGCCAGCAAACGTGGAACTGTGGAACAACTGGACTTTAGACAGCATTACCTGTCTGATTTTTTTTTCCCCCCTGTGCTCCTTCCTCCTTTCAACCCACTCAAGTACCAAGCATACCAGTCTGACCTAAACGTTGGATTATAAGCAAGAGTTAAAACTACCAACACATTCAACAGACACCCACAACCTTTAACTACAATATTGAAGATGAAGCGCAAGAAGTTCATGTAACCAACTATAAAGACATTGCCCTGCAAATTTTGCATACACACACATCTGGCCCTGCCAACACTGGCATTCTGCAAAATCAATACAGTCAGATTCCTTGACAATGTCTGAACACAAAATCCTGCCTTGGGCAGTCAAGTGGTGCAATCATTAGACCTACCCAAAACATAGCATGCATTGCTCATTCTTATTAATGGAGCTGAGGGAGTCACAGCTTGCTTTCCTTTTTTTTTTTTTTTTTCTTTAAGGGTTTTTTTTTCGGTTTCCAGATACTTGGCTTAGGAAATAGCTCTTGGCTCCTTCAACCTTTCCCATACGCTGTCTAAAATTTTGCACATCATGGTTCTCCAGAGACCTAAACTTTTTGTGAAGGAATAAACCTTTGCTGTAAATTGTGGGTCTCCATGGTCCCTTGTTGTCTTCTGAAGGAATAAACCCTTGCCGTTACATCTTGGGCCTGCTCAGACCCACCATGTACTGGGCTGGTTTCGTTTTTGTTTACTTTTTTGAATGCATGGGTGTAGCCCGACCATGACTTAAACCACTCGGTTTTTCTTTGAGAGTGTGGGTCTGTTCAGACCCACCACGTACTGGAACTTTTTGTTTACTACTACTCTGTTTAGCAACAAATTTTTTGGTACAGATGAAGGGCTATGGTTTGTTGAATGGTGTTTAGACAACTCATGAAATTTGGTGGAGATGAGCCTACAGATGTACCCAGTTATGAAGTGAAAAATCATGAGTGGAGGTCATTTTAGACCCATGACGTATGGGAAAGGTTCAGACAGAGAGCTATCAATAATTACTGTGTCAAAAGAGATCTCTACTGTCTAATTTCTGGGGCATCTAGCTATGTTTAGCTTGATCTCTGAACTCTCCCCATGATGTTGACCTTATGAATAGTGGCGAGTATCCACAGATTTTTTTTTTTTTTTTTTTTAAAACAGATTCCATAATGTGGGCCGACATCTACTGATTTTGTCACAGATTCCATGAAGGCATATAGTCACCAACTTTGTCATGCTTTCATAATTATGAAGACTTAAATCATGGACTGATTCTGTCACAGATTTCTATGGCAAGGGCTTACATCTTTCATCAACTATTCCCCAATTATGAAGGCATCAACCACAAGCACTTTCTTCAAGGATTCCATAATCATGTGGGCTTACATCTACCTCTGTCATCAACAATTCCTTAATTATTCCATAATCATGTGGGCTTACATCAACCACTTTCATCCCAAATTCTGTAATTATGAAGGCATCGACCACAAGCTCTTTCTTCAAGTGTCCCGAAACTCGCCTCCACTGTCATACAGGCCACCAGAAACCATAAGCTTGCACATGGTGAATGGGCTGATCATGAATCTGTCCTGAATCTCTCATCACAATGTTCTTTCATGCAACATGTTCCTGGGTGTGTATGTCTTTCATACAAATATCAGCGTAGATTTCATATGGTGACAAAGGTGTTGAAAACTTCACCCACAAGTGGAAACTATAATGCTTCTCAGGTACAGTCAAAACTGAAATAAAAAAACTGTTCAATACTGTCTGCACAATTCATTTCAAAGCAGTGATATAAAATCATATGAAAATGCAACAGAAATACAACAAAGAAAGGACAAAACCTAGAATATTATGTTAAAAGAGACAGATGCTGATCCAAACATTAAAATAATATAATGAGATTCTCTTCCAACAAGTACCAAAGGAAAAACCTTGTACAACGAGCCGACAAAAACTGAACAAATAATATCCATCAACATGTCATGGCTGTATCGTCATGGACATTGCTCTCTGAACCAGTTTTCTTCAACATGTTAAAATGGGCCATTCTGCAGAAAAAGTCTATCTATACCTGCGGTTAAAACTGAACAAATAATATCCATCTGTTTGTCACAGGTGTCTTGCTACAGACACAGCTCTCTGAAGCAATCTTTCGCAAACATTTTAAAACGGATCTTTTGCAAACAATTTGTGTGCACTCATAATTAAAACCATTACTGTGTGCTTGATATGTGCACACAAACATGTGTCCAAGCAAGTGCACATGTTAAGTACAATCTTGTAGCAGCCACAAGATGATGGCAGAGAGACATCAACAGCTGTTGAACATTACATAAAAACTGATCGGGGGTGCAAACTCTAAAATCTCCAATGAACAAAACTACAGTGAATAAAGTCTTCCAATCTTGAACTTTTGTCACCATACCATGCAAAAGCACAAGAAAAACAAAAAAAAAAAAATTTTCTTTCAAGATTAAACTGTCTGCTGGTAGGCAAGTCTGTCTGCTGCAAACAGAACTGTTTACAAGACTGTGAAACAAAAGATTTTCGGCTCTTTTTTGCAGATCTCTTACATCCCGTTTTCAGTTTGTCTCAAAACGTCTCTTCTATTCAAGTCTCTGCAGGTAACTGGTTCTGATTGGGAATGATGTCTACCCCATGGAAATGCAAAGATTTTGATAATCTTGGCTGAAAAAAAAATTTTTTTAATCAACTGTCCACTTTTTCATGGAAATCACCTACTATCTTGCTTTCCAAAATTCCTATCAATAATAGAAGAGCCATTCCGGGCTTAAATACAATAATTCTAACCATACTACCCACCAAAACTTGAAAAAGAAAAGTCACACGTAATTTAAAATAAGTGAAATAACAAAACCACATTCTTCCAAACATTATGGAGACCAGAAGCCCAGACACATACTTTCAGCAAAGTCATTTAAAGCTTTCTGCTAATGTATATAACTACTTATTGTGGCACTATCCAACGATAAAATTATTATCATCACACACATCTTGTTCTCTATGGATAAATGGTGCAACATTATATTCAGCATGAAATAAGATGCATGACTTGTTACCAGGTTTTGTACAAGCCTTCTCCTAAAGTCAATACATAACAATAACCATGAGTATAAAACAGTACGGACACAGCCCATTTTCTTACCATTCCTGTACTCCTTTCTTCTGATGAAGAAGCATCCAAACCTAACACAAAAAACACCTGGTAGAACATTCAAATTTTCCATGACAATACAAGCAGTCCTTCCCACTCTCTCCAATGCGTACAATAATCAGCTGCATCTACCGCTCTGTTCTGACCTCTGTCAGACGTTGCAGCATGAGGCAAGAGTATGCGAATGTCACATTGTACTGAAGGTCACTAAACGCACAACAATTGAGTAGCGAATTTCTTGATTACGCAGTGGCGAATCTGACCCCAATATAAAACATTTTGAAAATCACACTTGAACTACACACTTTTAAAATGAGATTCACTGGTACAGCTTTGGACACATCAAACCAATGTCAAAAAATTCTTTCCTGTTTTATGACCAGGTATCGGCAAAAAGAGAAAAAGATAAGAGAGAATACAATGTCCATTTATATATTTTTAACAAACATTTCATGCCAAAAAAGCCAATATGAGTATGACGACTAGCACTACATTAAAAACCAAAAACGAAACACTACAGCTATCACAAATTACACAGCCAAGAGTGATAAGGCAAAACCAAGGCAAGGTTTACTGTGCGGGATATGAACCTTTTTTTTTCCAAACTACAAATGATGAACAAGCCAATTTAAGTAGAACAGGATTCAATTTCACACCTATGACAACCTGTACAACTATTTCAAACTCTTGACATACCAAAGAACATCTACTGAGAGTCCTAATCCAACCATGATAGTAACCTCCCTTCTCTGATGCAAGGCACTGAACCCCAAACCAAACACAAATATCCAGACCTAGACTTCAGCTACATTTACATCACCACCCTTCATCCCTCCATCCCCCACCCCACATCCACTCTCTCCTCCCAAACAAAAATGGAATGCAAATGAATGATCTGGAGCTTACTTTGACCACACTGCTTCTAAACTGCATTTGTTTAAAAAAAGAAAAAAAAAAAAGTCACTGCAATTCTGAGGAGATCCAGACACTCACATGGCTAATTAAGGAGATGAAGAAAAGATCACATGTGATTTCCCACATCCTATGTACTCACTCACCTAACTCCTCTTAAAAAAAAATATGGAGGAATGAAAAGGAAATGTATGCAAAAAATAAAAGTCTGAGACAGCAACTTCTTCACTCAACACAAGGTTTGAGATTTCCGCTCCGCACAACAAATACTAAATCTGATAAGCACAACCATAGAAAGAAAAATAATACATGTGAAAAGGAAAAGAACACACACATAACCAACAATGCATGCCCTATGAACACTAGTATATCTTGAAGGAACCATTAAAAACCGAATCACCAAAAAAGATAAAAGAACAAAGTTGGTTTCAAAGACCGGGAACCCCCACATGTGTTGCATCCCCATGAGGCCATCATTGCAGAATAATTCCCTTCACTACAATGTTAAGACAGTGCTTTAACACAAAGCTGGATCAACGCATTTGGCATGTACATTGACCATTTTTTGTTGTCACATGAACGGTGTCCTACTACGGGGGGGGGGGGGGGGGGGGGGGGGGGGGGGGGAGGAGAATGACCAGAGCTGATCTCAAACAGACCTTTGTGCCAGTGAAGCGACTCCATTACGATTGCTGAGAATGGCCGTCATTACACTTTTTGCTGAATTCCAGATGGGAAAATTTTGGCCAGAAAGCAGAAAAGGAACACATTAGAATACCATCACTAGTTTGTAAAGAAAGGAAAAGCAGTGGCCCCAAACACTGAACATAAAGAACCAGTTATGTCTTCAAGCATGAACAGCAGTACTTGCAGCTTTCTGACAGACTGAGCTCTGTGGTGTGAATGGGACTCTATCATCAGTTTTGACTGCATCACATGAAGGACTCTGGACACCTGGAACTGGCACAGTTCTCCTGACAACCTGGCTGAAATAGTGGGTCTGGCACTATCTTATGATGGTGCCATGCTACAACCACCCACCCTCAACTCAAAGGTGACCCACTGAACACACTTTTGACAACTCATGAAGGGAACTTTCGGCCATAGTTTGAAAAGTCAACACTCTTACATGAAGTGACCGAGCCAAACAGTGTATACACATTCTATAAGTTTATGTTTGCGCATAAAATGTCCACACAGATTTTCCTTGAGAGCTACTTGTAAATGGCTGCATTTCTTAACTTAAAAGTGTTTCTGTTGTCCATAAACAAATGCAGTGGGATGAATTACACTGTTCCCTTCATCACAGAAACGGGTTCAATGTTGTATCCTTTACCTATCACATCACTGGTTCAGTCACCTCCAGACTCTCAAAATCTGACCTGCCCTTCGTCCCACTTTCTTGTTTGAAGAAAGAACAACCTCTGTGCCATCTTAAAACAGCACAATTTGAGACAAAAAACTACTCTACTTTTAGCCTATGGGAAAGAACAGCATACAACTTTACAGTCAAGCTAATGGCTTGTGCAGTTTCCTTTAGAATGAAGCTCATGTGTGTACACATAAATTTGGCATCCTGCAGAAGCTGGAAACTTTAGCTCGTCACATGTTAATGGGGGAAGGGGGGGGGGGGGGGGGGGGGGGGGGGGGGAAGAAGGGGGGGGGGGGGGCCCTGCCAGATAACCTTCAGCACATCACCACTGAGTTAAAGGTCATTCAACACTGCAACAGCTGTCCATCCCATCAATTCTTTCAGGTCGCTGACAAACACAAAACATTCATCACATTTCTTGCCTCCCTACAACAGTCCTTCATGGCTCACAATTCACTTGGGAGTGGGAAGCAAACCTGCAATCAAAATGTCCTTTTGTTCAAAAGCTCAAGCATGCACAAAATCTACTCATGTGCTTGTGCTTGAAGGCTAAAGAGAAAAAATAAGCCTCTCAAACACCACAGTTTCAGTGTCATGTTTCTGAATATATGTACACATTTGTTCATCAATATTTTTGTCTATGTAAAACATCAGATTTTTTCCCTCCATCACAGGTCGGTAACATGCCCTTTGACAATAAATTTGTCATTAAAGCATTGGTTTGGAGAGAGAGAAAAAAAAAAAGAAGAAAAATCTGCTGTTTCAAGGTCTGAAGAGTGTGCAAGCATGTAACACCGGTCACAAGTGGCACTGGCTGTGATCTAACTGGTCTAAAAGCTTCAGCTGACTTTTAAACACATGCATCACTTGACGACAAATATATGGCAAATGAGATAACTGGTACCTTTGTGCAATATGACCCATTTCAACTGCTGCATTCTTGGTACAAATGTAGCACAACTGGAGAATGCGTGACAGCTACCTTGCACATTCTATTTACAAAGTGGTATCTGATGTGCAAGGTGGCCATGTCTTATGCCCAGTGTTTTACCTCTTTCTTTTCCTGTGTTGTGAACCAAGCTCTCAAGTGTGTTCTTTTCAAAATGTGTTCAGCACCACCTGCGTCACATTATTTTCTACACTCAAGCCCTTTAACCTTACCGGAGGGGGGGGGGGGGGGGGGGGGGGGGGTGTGTGTGTGTATATATATATATATACATAATATCACCTCAACAGCATTATCTTTTGCACAAAGATGCTTTTTCTTATGTGCTGTAAAAAAAATACTCATGATTTTAACAGTGAACAAAAGTTCTCTTACACTCCTCCCTCCCTACCCCCCCCCCCCCCCCCCCCCCATCTGTGCAGTACAACAATGACAGTTTCTGTTCAACCATGAAAAAACTTGTTTTTACATACCCCTAAGGCTTTCAAAATGAATGAAAGCTTTCAAAACAACTGAGGAAGGAGCTTTCACGAACAACCATTTTGAAATGAAAACAGGGAGTACCCTCCTACAGCACATGTTAGTTCACCATGTTCAGCAAAAAGAGCACTGCCCTGTCCTCATTTCAAACATTTGTCCTCAACCACACAACACACTACCTTCTGTTTCCCTACTTCACACTGCGCATCCCCTAGGGTTTCACCCCAAACCTCATTCCCGTGTCGTGTCGCAGACATCTTGAACTACAGCAGGGAAAACGATAGGTGGCCCCAGCGGAAGCTCTATATGTGAGAGGCTGTCTTCACATGGTCAGTGTCGTCGTCCACTGGCTCCATCCACGGGTGGGGGATACGTCCATACTGTAACCACACTCTGCATGTCACTCACTGAGCCACAGCATCAACATGGCTGGCCAGCCCACAAGACCACCAGCACTTTGAGACAACACTGTTCACAAATAAACCATTTAGCCAACAACACAACCACGCCATGCTTACACATGTCACAACTGAGAGCAAGAAAGGCAAGGTCAAATCCTAAGGCATGGATGAAACCAGCAAAAAATGCAGGAAGGCTGGGGGTCCAGGTGGGTGCCTTAGGCCTCCTGGTGGAGTCAAGGCACAGAAGTCTTTGTCGGGGGTCAGGGAACTGTGCCCCCTGAACTGAAGGGTTTCTACACCTTTGATAGGTAAACATCTAAGCATCTGGAGACACCTAATCTCCTTTTCACCATGTCAAGACCACCATTAAAACTGACTTTGATGTTACTGATCTTTACACGGTGGAGTTCACTATTTCAAGAAACTGGAGGCTGCAATCATGCTTTTTTGACTATCATTTGTATTTACCACTCTTTAACTCATGAAGACAGATTGCAGTCTGAACTCCAGAAATAGTTTGTGGTGACCAGAATATGTGCATCTGGTGTTATAACAACTCTTTTGTATGGAAAATAGATTTTTTTCACTTAACTGAAAGCTCATATGGTCTTGCTTATTCCAGCAGGAAGTTAAGAAACCATGTATGTTAGGGAATGGGGTGGGAGTAGCAAGTGGGTGGGGTGGAATGCTATCAGTGCAACAGGCATGTCACTTGGCTGACAGATTTGAACTGTGAAGTTAAAAGCTGATACTTTTAAGTTTAAATCTTGAACCCCCACATGTGCAGTCTAGAAAAATTTCAATAAATGTACTAGGGAAATGAAGATAATTAAAGCCTGGGCAATTTCTAGTGGAAACAAAAACAAATAGGCATGTGACATGTACAATTTTTTTTTCCACTTTTTATGAAACAGGTTCTAATAAACCCTACATATAAAGTTGTATTAATAAAAACATGAGGTGAGAAGCTGAAAGACATACCAGTCTCCTGATTATCATAAATCAGACATGAAAAATAAGTTGTAAGATCAGTGAGCAAGAGTGCTTTGTCGAAATAAATCAAGACAAAATCTGTCACACAAACAGAATGTTTAAAAAAAAAAACAGACTAAACCATATTCATTCATTTTGCCTAACTGAGCCATATTCATTCATTTTGCCTACTCAATTAACCAACTGGTGCTTTGTCACACAGTTAAGAACCAAAAATCACAAACGACCCATTTAAAGTGGCCTTTCAGCTTGCATTAATTGACGAGATAAAAAGCACAATGAAAGTACTTGTATTTGTATTTGTAATTAGAATTATACTTTAACACTTTTTAAAATTTCTTTCTTTCTTTTTTTTTTTTTCTTTTTGCGAGCATACAACTACAGACCTGTTTACCCATATGATATCCCCAAATTTTGTTCCATTAATTCGTAAAAATACGACAAACTTTCAAAAAAAATTTTTTTTTTTAATCAGGATGAAATTCTAGAGACCAGATTCTTGAGTAGTAGTAATTCTACCTGCAGATTCTAACCATAGGACGGGTTATCTGACCAAAGAGCGAAAACTCATGCTAGCTTCTATGTGCAAAATAACGTCAGGCCGTGTCAAATTTTTGACAAGCCCAGGAACACACTGAAAAAAATCAGTGAGAGAGCACAAGTCTGTGCCAAAGTATGCCGATGCATCAGGTCTGAAAGTCATTTGTGTAAGAAAGAGCCTATTTCACTGCAGTTATTTTAAGATTAGGTGGTTACTACACTGGCATGGATCACAGATGTCATCTTCACTGGACTCAAGAATGGTATCATGACAATTGGCCGAAGTAACATTTGCATATTCTCTCAGCAAAATGATGAAGGAATAATCAGTTTGGAAAGGAAAAACCTGGATCGGATAGAGTAATCAAGATGCAGTTTTACCAAAACATTCGGGGGAAAAAAAAAAACGACTCTTTCATGTCATGATTTCTGGATCTCCAGACAAACAGCGAGGTCGAATTCCAATTCTGGCATTTCCGAACAGGTGGTGTCATCCATGCTAAGGTTATTCTTTACTGAACACATTACCAGTTAGCATGACCAGACTGTGGATTTTCATTTCGGATTTATTTGTGTGCTTTTGAGACAACCTGATGATCCACTTTCATGTTGGTGCAGATCGTTCGGTGATCTAAATCAGACTACCTTTTTTCAGATGACAGAAATACATCAGCCACATCCTGCAAGCTGAGACTAACAACCCTGTGAGCTTGGTCCTGCTTTGAATTGCGAAATTGACATAAATCATCTCCAAGTCTAACAGTTCATTTATCTCTATCTCAAAACTACTGTGAACTTAAACGGTAAGGCCCTGGCCTCCCACAAGAAGCTTTTAATCAAGAGTGCAAATCAAACTCATTCTGGACGACTTTCGAGGTCACTCATTTTCAGCCGGATGGCCATCACTACACTTATGACAAATCCTTTTATTTTCAGCCAAAACCATGTTTTCTGTCTAATCCAATGTGCAGAAATTTCTTCAGACTATCCCATGTACGTTGTCACTTTGCGCTGAAATTTTTGTTTATTTTCAGTCTCTGCACTGGGGCTATAATATCGTGAGGCTTTGAAGCAGGCAATGTCAGCAGAACAGGAGCCAGCTCAGACTTTCTGGATGTTGTGATAGTCCTGACAAAGCAAGGCAGGGCAAACATCATTGGTCTTCCCAAAACAACAGCAGAACTGCCCAGGCCTCAAAAGCACAAAGTGTAGCATTTCAACATTTGAAGAGTAGCTTTCAGAATTTAAGCATAGCACTCATTCACATCATGGAACCTAAAGTGTTTCTTTTTTCTCCTTTGGTTTCTTCTTCGAAACTCTCTGTGACATCCCCCATGTTTGACAGGTGAACTAACAGTGCATTCAGCTGCAGTATGCTTGGCACATGATGGGATGGCAGTCAAACAACAGTCAACAAAGTAACAAAACTGCTGTCTTCAGCCATTTGTCCTCTCCTTACTGAATGTGACCCTTTTTTACTTTTTTTTTTTTTTTTTTTTTTTTTTTGTAAACAAAGTAAGTCCACAGTCTAAAGATCTACGTTGTGTTTGTAGTTTTTAGTGCATAGCATTTCACTACAAAGTGTTGCACTGTAGCACTGTCAAGTGTAGCATGCTATGCCAAAAGTGTAGCACTTTGCAGCTCCGTATGGTGGAATAAAACAAGCAGCACTGAAACCACCAAACAGACTCGACAACAATGCAGTGTATCCTCTGGTGAGTTGCCCTATTCAGACTGGACACAGACTGCCGCCAGTGAACTCCTGTGGCAGTATATGAAGAAGCCAGAAAGGATGACATGGAAGAAATGCCACCAATGTGCACCACGAATGAAATGGTTTAAAACCAAACCAATAAAAAAAAAATACTCTGCCAATGTCAGAGGTACCAATTCCACAGCCTGCAACATGCACTGAAACAACCCCGACTGTTCAACACATCATGCTGTACAATTTTCAGGCTCTGTATCTTAGTGTAGTATATCACGCCGTTTACAGCAGTTTTTCATATCCCCACTGTTTACCATGTTGTTCTGCATTCCATTCCAGCTGTTTATCGTGCTAACCCAGCTGTTTATCGTGCTATCCCAGCTGTTTATCGTGCTATAGAATGCTATGTTCCACCATTTTTTATCATTTTATTGTTTATCGCCTTGTTGCTGTATTCCAACAATTTACTGTACCAGAATGCATTCCAGCTACTTATTGTCTAGTCCTGTTCTACAGTTTCCATGTTCATTGTACTGCAGTGTACTGTATTCCAGTTGTCAAGTACACTGTACAGTGCTAAATTCCAGCTGTTTATTGGTATTGTCTTAAATGCATTCCAGCCGTTTTCTGTATCAGACTGTACTGTATTCCACCTGTTTATTGTTTTGCATCATACTGAATTCCAGATGTTTTCCGTTCTCTACTTTATTACAGTCACCTGTTCATCATAAAGGATTGTACTGTTTTTTTCAGCAATTCATTGCGTTATACTGTAATGTATACCAACTGTTTATTGTATTTCATGTCAGATGCTTATTGCATTGCAATGAATTCCAGTTGTTTATTGTATTGTATTTATCGTACTGTCTTCCACTTGTTGAAGTGTTCATTGTATCGTACTGTATTCTGGCAGTTTCGTATTTTGGATTATCCTGCATTTCAGCAATGGATTGTGTTACTCTTATGCATTCTTCTTTTTGTTGCATTACACTACTTCCAGCTGTCTACTGTATGAGTATTGCTCTGAACACAATCATATTGAGGGCTTCAATAACTCAGATGGCAGAGCACCGGACTCATTACTCCGGTGCTTTTTTGGGGTTGCAGTTTTCAATATCTGCCAGACCGTTTCGGCACAGGTGTACTTTTCCATTTGAGTTTAACATTTGTTCTGACTCCCTTTCGTGAAAGTCCTTCAAATGAGACAACAAGTCGAGATTCCATGTGTGGACCCACTCATATGATCTTGCGCACACACACAAAAATGATAAGTTCACGTGTGTGGATGCACTCATATGATCTTGCCTGCATGCATAAAAATCCCAGCAACAGCTTTCTGAAGAGGAGGCCAGTTTTTGGTCTCTGGTATGGATAACACAAATATACATAGCATGTATCCTCTGCGAAATTTGGAGAAATAAGCAAAAGTTTGAGTGACTGACATTTGACTACATGACATGGGAAACAAACGTTAAGTGCTGACAGGCAGTTCTTCAGTCAGCTGTACCCACTTAGGCACCGTGTTGTTTTAAAGTGAAGATGGATTGTAGAATGTTTACAGTTTGGTCTCCAACAAGGATAAAGGGCTATCGATGTAAGTATGGTAATAATAATGATGACAATACTGTGTTTATACTGTGTGTTATC
Organism: Conus betulinus; assembly: GCA_016801955.1. Taxonomy (NCBI): domain Eukaryota; kingdom Metazoa; phylum Mollusca; class Gastropoda; order Neogastropoda; family Conidae; genus Conus; species Conus betulinus. The sequence continues at coordinate 354,586 of JADBJO010000013.1, forward strand.
TGTACAGCACTGTTCAGTATCATGTTGTGCACTGCTGTACTGTGGTGCTCAGTGTGTCGTCTAAAAATTCCCTCACCATTTCTAAAGAAAATCCATCTGTGAGAAATTCCAGTTGCTCTTCCCAGCAAGCATGCTTCTTATGGCCCCTTTCAACATTCACGAGGCAACTGGAGGAAAGGGGCATTAACTGGGGGAGGAAGTGATGAGGGCGGAGGGGGGGGGGGGAGAGATGATGCTGACAGTGGCAGATGGGTAAGGTTAGATTTATGGGGCACAGGGAGCAGAAAAACCTGTTCTTCTTGTTTGGTGTAAAGTTTGTTGTCAACTATGTCCAGGACAGAAACTGATGACATGTCTTGCCATCTACCAATGATCTGAAGCGTTTGTCGACTTTTTCCTACTTTTTATTTAATGTTCAAAGCTTTTGGGGATTTTTTTTTTTCAGAACCGATCCAGTTATGGGAAGAAGGGAGGTCTGGCACCTTATAACATTCCCCCATCCCAGCCCTTCCTCCCAGTCCCCCACCCCAAAACTCCCCCCCATAGTCCCCCCCACCCAAAGCACACCCTTTCCTCTCCCTGCTCTGTCTGCCCTAAAATCTTTTCAACACCAAAGTGAAGGGGAGTGGGATTTTCCTCTTCACGTGAGCTTTTTCTGGCGTCTCAATCAAGGAAGAGGTCGGGATCGACCCAATCATTTTGTGTGTGACCCAATATATTGGCATATCTCAGTGATAATTCTTATGCACAAATGTGCGTCTCTGAAGCATAAACTTCCCATCTGACGCACCGAAAAACTTCCAGTCTGATGCACGAGGATTTCAGGCCAGTGCGTCACAAAAACATACCAAAATTTACTGTGACGCACTGATTTTTCTCTTGTACACATTGCAACTCTGAGCAGCGCATTACAGAAAAGGGCTTTTGTCTTATCTGCCCTCAATCAAAGTTTAAAACGTAAATTTCCTCGACGTTTTAGAACGTCCTGAATCGATGAACACTTCTGCTTGAGAACTCTTCTCTACTGAAAACCAACAAGAGTCGTCAAAATAGACTAGGCCTATCCAGTCAATGATTGGACCACAAGATCACATGATTCAGCTAAGTGGGAAAAGCATGGAAAACCGTAGGAATTTTGACTTTTCAGAATCAAAATCCAACAGTTCAGAAGTGGATTATGGGTGATAATCCAACGAATGGAGCAAAATCGAACAATCTATGCAATATGACCATTTCGGATGATCCGTTCTGGCGTACGAACGTGTTGCTCACAAAGCAAAAATGGCCAGTCTACAGTTTCGTTGTAGATTCCACCGGGCTTCCGATGATCATTGCATAGCGATTGCAAAGTAAAAAAAAAAATATTTCAACATTGAAGGAAATGGCTCGCTTAGTGAAAATTATGTGATGGTAATCAAGGAGGACATCCCAGAAATCAAGTTTCACTGTTAAAATCCTGATAATGTAGGTAATCACATTTACTCCTGTTAGCTGATAACACTTTAAAAAACATAGAAACATGAATATGAATACATACTATTTAGCACTGTCTAGAATGTTTTATTAACTTTACTATACACACCTCTTTTCTAATGTATTTCTATCTCTATTATACACACCCAGTGAGAGCAAGCTCATGTGTGTGTGTGTGTGTGTGTGTTCACTATATTTTCTAGCAGTTATAAATGATGACCCTAATTATTTTTGTGTGACTCCCTGAAAATTTGGAAGCGAGCTTTTCGTACCGAGTCTGACCCCTAGTTTTTAGGAAATAATTATCACTGTATCTTATTTTATGAAAACTGCACTCAACTACATCAACCATTTTTTTTAAATGCGGTCAACACAGAGAAAAGACAGAAAGAAACACACACACACACACACACACACACACACACACACACTCACACACCAATAATTTTGAAAAATGCGATAAACACAAGAGAAATGACAGAAAGAAAAACTCACATAAAAATTTTGAAAAATGTGATTAACACAGAGAAAAGACAGAAGGAAACACACACACACACACACTTTGCAACACACACACACACACTAATGGTGACCACCAGACCTGGATGTCAGAGAGATGCTTGAAGAAGCGGTTGGTCAGCTTGGCCTCTTTCATGGTGGGGATTTCCAGTTTCTTCCCCTTATACTTCACCCCCTCCACTGGGCACACCACGCATGCCGTGCCCGCCCCAAACACCTCCTTGATCTGGGCACAGGTCAAATGCACATGACAGAGAGAGAGAGAGAGAGAGAGAGAGAGAGAGAGAGAAAGTGTGCAGAAAGAGAGAGTGTGTGCGCGTATGAGTGTGCGCGAGTGTTGTGTGCGCATGTTCATTTGTGTACTCACACGCATGTGTGTATCTGCCCCAAACACCTCTCTGACCTGGACACAGATCACATGCATACCTCACAAGAAAGTGAGTCTGTGTGTGTGTTTGTACATCTCTATATGTGTGTGTGTGTATGTGTGTGTATACCTGAAGGCATATGCGCAGCAAGCAAGGCATATCTTTTCTACTGTGGGGAAAAAAAAAAGCTCAACGAATGATTTAACAGCTGCTTTGGAGATAAACTATAAATCCTACCTTGTAAGAGTGAGAGAGACAGGGAGTGTGTGTGAGCGTGTGTGCACATGCACACATGCAGGTATGTGCATGGTGCATGACCATGTACTTGCATGCATATGTGTCCACACACACACAATCAAATAATTTGTAAAATGGATGGATACATCTAATCAAAGTAATTCAGCCATGCATATGTGTCCATACACACATACAATCATATATTTGTACACTAGAATGGATACATTTAATCCAAGTAATTAATGTGCTTTTTAGTAATCTATGCCGTCTTCTGTAATTCAAAACTGTCAGTACTTCCCATAGGAATCGTTTTCTAACATGTTTTACTTTAGTTATCACGCCATACTTGTGCCCCTTCATACGTTTTCTTTGACTTTGCTGGTTAGTTGCCTCCACCAGAGAGATCATGTTTTAATCCAGGTCCACTGGTTGGGTTGGCTGGTTGGTCTGGCTCTCAGCAACATTACAGGAAAGACCACTGAACCTCTTTCAACCAAACTTTGCCAAAATGTGGCCCAAGGATGAACAGGATACATTCTGATACCACTTTGTGCTGCCAACATGGATCCACCATGGTCCTGCGAAAGCATTACAAATCATAATACAAAACCCACACCATCTAACATAACTACACATGGTGGAAGGGTGGACCGTGCCTCAAGGACCAACTCTGTGAATGTTGGTGCACAACTGTGGTGCAACCAGGGCTAGAAATGCCCGGATAATTTCTAGTTGTCCTGAGCACAATCAGACGCCAAAATCTATGTTTCCCCGCAAATTTCTTCTTGCCCTCCTATGTCAAGAGATGGCATATAAAAGTAATGAATGACAGAACGATACCAAGTCAGCAGTCGTAGTTCAACAGTGGCATGCCCTGCACACTTGCGATTAAGATCTGAGGGAGACAAATATGGCATCAGGCATATGAGCGTTAATTTTTCCACTGTACATGCAGAGCATCAATGGAAAGAATGTTTATGAAAACGGATGAGAGTATATAAGAAAAGAAAATATGAGAATAAAGTTGTCATGCTTCCACCATTCACACTTGGGGTGAAAGGGGATGAGAGGGGAGGAGGAGGTGGGGGTTGAAGTGTGGAAGAGGAAAGGACAGGAGGGAGCTGCCATCGGTCTGCATTGAAGCCTGCTCCTTTACCCTTTCATCAACAGTCAGAACTTGGTCCTGATGGACACGGGCAGCGAGCATTTCCACCCCTCTGCCAGAGGGCTCAGTTGCCCAAGACACTGCAGAGGGCTGGGCATTTCTGGCCATGGCAGATCTGGCTCAAACGGCTGACTTGGGATCTATTCAGCACAAACTGTCTACTGAACACGAACCCTGTAAAGACCCTGTTATAACACAATAGCAATCATCAACCAAGTAACGTGTATTTCAATCAAATATTAAAATTTCTTGTCACGCAAACACTGATTTGTCCTCTTTCCATGCTCTTTTAATCCTAACACTGATTATTTAACAATGTATTATTAAGTATGTTGTCTGGCGAATTTATGCAAGGAAAGTTTGAAAAAAATAGTTACATTTGTATAATATGCATTTGTATAAATTTGTATTTTGTATAAATATGATTAGTATTTGAACATGACATGCAGAATAAGAATTGTTAGTAATTGAATATAAAGAATAATATAAAACAGAACTGGTGTGCTTGTGAGTGTTTGATTAGGTGCGTACCCGTCTAGAGATGTGAAATTAACAGGTGAAAACAGGTGGCACATTTACTTGTCACTCTCAAGAGCTTTTCCACAAATAATCCAGTCAATGATGTTCCACTGTATCCAGAAATAAGTTACAGCCTTTTTCAAAGGAAAGTCAGTGCAGATTATACTGGTCTTCCATGCAGGTAGTCCAGGTAAGAATGAATACGGTACAGTTCAGCTTTCACACTGAAATCATGTGCTGATAACACACACACACACACACAAAATGGTCACTATCAACAAATGTAATAGTCCACACTGTTCTCGTTTACGTCTGAAAGGATTAGGATCATCTGGAAATGCCACACTGAGTTTTTCTTCCCCACTGAATGGATCCCTCACTCATCCAGTCATTGTCCATGTCAATCTCAAAATCACAATTACATGGTGCTTGATCAAAATCAAAACTATCACCCCCTCCACACCAGTTCATTACAAATGTCCATAACTTCTTCTTCACCTGCTTTTTCCACAAGAAATTCAGCAAAAAAAAAAAATCTTCAAACCAGTTTGTAATTCTATCATGTTCTCCTTTGGACACCACAATTTTTGTTTGCCAGATGAGTGGAGTCGCACTATGCATTACAAGCTGCTACTAACCATAAACTAAGCTAAAACGCTGAAAATCCATGTTCCGGGGCTCGCTCAGTCATTTCTGTAAATCAGTTTCTCACTGAGCCACAGTTTCATATCTGTGTGTGTCAGTGAAACTAGGCTCGCAAGGCTCACCCTACAGTGCGACCTAATGTTGCAACTGCAAGTGAAGGCCATGACGTAATGGCGTGACTTAGGTCGCGACAACCAGTGTAGGGTTTAGCAAAAAATGTATGGGAAGTAACTCTCTCAGATCATATCAACTACTGCTTTCCACTTGCAGCAAACGTTTACCATACCAACTAATAGCGTTTTCATTCATGAACCAACTGTAGGGACAAATCCTTTCCAACTCTCAAGAATATTCAGGGACCTGCAAGAACTTGTAAGAAAAAAATAAACTGGTATAAAAGACAAAATGCACTGTACCTGTGGGTGAAGGTGTGCCTCTGCACACACACACACGACGTAAACACACACACGAACACACAAACACACTCACAAACAAACGAACGCACCAACACACACTCACACACATGAACACACACACACACATATGAATACACACACACACACACACACACACACACACACACACACACTTTTCACAACATGGCTGGGCGACTCTGATGCACCTTACCCTGTTCTCCGCTAAGGCGTCAGTGAACTGTTTCATGTTGATTTCCCGCTCAGACACCTTGAACTCATTCTGTCAACACAGAGGTCAATTCAACCTTATGGACACATGGCAGTAATCCAATCTATGTGAATACAATGCTGCACTAATATTGCCATGAATATGCCACCTCAAATTAGCTATATTGCTACACTTCACTAACAACAACACTTAAATCAACTATACCACAACATTATTTTTATGAAGACACGACAGTGTCATTATTTCAGTGAATAAACAAGGGTATCATTATTCCAGTGAATACACAGACCAACATTTCTTCTGTGAATAAACTACAGTACCATTATTTCAGTGAATACAAACAGTTACATTATTCAAGTGAATACACTCCCTCAACTTTCTTTCTGTGAAGCACCACAGTATCGTAAAATCTGTGCATACACATTTTTGCAAATGCACACCAGTATCATTTTCTGAGAATTCACCACCACAACATTATTTCTGTGAATACACCTCATTTCAGTTCTGTGAATACACCACACTATATCATTTTTATAAATACACTATAGTTATATCATTTTCATAAATATATAATCTCTGTACATACACCATAGTAACATTATTTCTGTTAATACATCAAAGAAACATTGATTATCAAAATAAATCATAGTAATGGTATTCCTGTAAATACAACATTTTAAAAACACTGCTTTGATAAATACACCCTAGCAACATTATTTCTGTAAATATACCAATAATAACATCACTTCTGTGTATATACCACCTCAACAATTTTGTGCGTGCATGCATGCATGTGTGTGAACAGGTCACAATAACAATATTTCTGTACATACATGACAGCAACATAATTTCTGTGAATAAACCAACACTACTTTTCCCTTGTGAGCAGATCACAGTAACATTTTTTTTGTGTGAATACACTGAGTAAACATATTCTGTGAATATGTCCACACACCAACACTTCTGTGAATAGTCTGCTGTAATGTCACACTGTTTATGTAAATACACTGCAATTACATTATTTCTGTGCATACATCATGGTAACATCATTTCTATAAATACATCACAGTAATGTCATTTCTATGAATATACTTCAGTTAACATTATTTCTGTGAATATACTTCAGTTAACATTATTTCTGTGAATATACTTCAGTTAACATTATTTCTGTAAATATACTTCAAGACGACCGTGTAAAATGTTTTCACCTCTTCTACTGATGTCAGAGCAACGGCCCTTGCCCTTCACGTGACCGTTCGCTGACCATAGGGTTATGCAAATTACGAGTTGAGAGGTCAGAGCTGATTAGCGTACTCAACATGGCAGCGCGACCTAGCACATCGTCGAGTCGTCCCGTTTTCAAGCGATATACCCGCGCTGATGTCTTAGATGAAATTCTAAACGACGAAGACAGTGGTGAAGAAGATCTTGGAGGGTCGGATTCCGATATTAGTGAGGAGGAGGAGACGGATGGGAATCAGCACCATCCACTTTTATCGGAGATAGGTGCGGGTGATGACGTCGATCCTTTGTTCGTTCCGCGTGATAGCAGTGAGGAAAGCGACGCTAGCGAGGGTGACGAAGCAGAAATGGCGGATCCCGTGCCATCAACAAGTACTGCACCCCCTCCCGGACGAAGGAGACGGGGTCGTGGACATGGCAGGGGCTCAGGACGACAGCGAGGGTCCCGTGGAAAAGGCGGGGGCGTGGCATGGGGCGTGGTCAGCAACAGCTGATCAGAGAGTGGAGAGATGCTGATGCACAGGTCCCCAACCCTGATGTAGTTTTTACTGGAAATCCAGGGGTCAAAGTCAACTGTGCTAATTTTCGTCCTGTTGACTACTTCGAATTATTTTTTGCTGATCTTGTGAACCATCTTGTTGTTCAAACAAACTTGTATGCTGACCAGTTTCTGGAAGCACACCCCAATCTTCCAGCATTTTCAAGGGCCAACAAGTGGGAGAGAACGTGGATTGTACAGAAATGAGGAAGTTTTGGGCCTTGTTCTACTTATGGGGATTGTGCGCCTGCCTTCCATTGAATTGTACTGGACGAAGAAGGTGCTGTACAGAGTTCCAGTCTTCAGTTCTGTCATGACCAGAAACCGATTCCAGGCAAGTAGCTCTATTTTTCTTTTTTTTTTTTTACTGCTTGATTCTTCATCCCTCCACTATTCATTTTCCATATTTCTCTTCTTTTGCCTGTTTCCTATTGAAAGTACATGTGTAGGGAATAATAACTGTATGGATAGGTGGATGTGTGGTGGTGTGTGTGTGTGTGTGTGTGTGTGTGTGTGTGTGTGTGTGTGTGTGTGTGTGTTGGTGTGCATGTGTGTGCGCACATGTGTGCATAAGCATTATTTATTTCTGTGTGTGCAAGTTTTCCATACAAGTTTGTTCATTTTGAAAACCAGAAAAGCTTTTTTTTTTTGCACCAGTGTGGTGTTTTTATATTCATGTGTGTGTGATACTGTTTTGTGTTTATATAAATGTGTGTGTGTGTGTGTGTGTGTGTGTGTGTGTGTGTGTGTGTGTGTGTGTGTGTGTGTGTGTGTGTGTGTGTGTGTGTGTGTGTGTGTGTGTGTGTGTGCCCAGTTGTGCACAAGCATTCATTTCTGTATGCAAGATTTCCATACAAATTTATTTTGTAAAACACAAAAGCACTCTTTTGGTACCAATGTGTGTTTTTTTTCATGTGTGTTTGTGTGTGTGTGTGTGTGTGTGTGTGTGTGTGTGTGTGTGTGTGTGATATTGTTAGAGTGTGTTTGTGTTTGTGTAAATGTGTGTGTGTGTGTGTGTGTGTGTGTGTGTGTGTGTGTGTGTGTGTGTGTGTGTGTGTGTGTGTGTGTGTGTGTGTGTGTGTGTGTGTGTGTGTGCCCGGTTGTGGGTCTGCTTACTGATCTTGAATATTTATTCTGTATTTCAGATTCTTCTTCAGTTTCTGCATTCAACGACAATGCAGGCATGCCAGTGCAAGGTGATCCAGGGTACGACCGGCTGTACAAGATTCGACCCATTCTGGATCATCTGCATGAGAAGTTTCAGGAAGTGTACGAGCCCCGGCAAGCGGTGTGTGTTGACGAAAGTCTACTTCTTTGGAAGGGCAGATTGATATTTCGTCAATACATACCCTTGAAACGTGCCCGGTTTGGAATAAAAATCTACCTGTGCTGTGAGTCTGACGGCGGTGTCAAGGGGAAGTGGTGGCTACTGCTACCGCTTCAAGGTGTATGCTGGAAAGGAGGGACCCCATCAACGAGGTGCAGCCTGTCCTGGAGTCTGTGAATGCAGACAACCCAACTCTCTCTGCCAGTGAGAAAATGGTGCTGTACCTGGTAGCCCCTCTCCTGGAAAAGGGCTACCATGTCTACACGGACACACTGGTACAGTAGTCTGAGGCTGTACCTCTACCTCCTGGAAAGGAACACCTTGGCCTGCGGCACCATCCGGGAGAACCGGGGTATTCCAGAAGAGCTACGTGGTGTGAAGCTGGGCCCCGGATCATCAGCTGCTCTTTGTGGTGACAACAAGATCATCGCCACAAAGTACCACAGCACAAAAGTGGTGCATCTCTGCTGTCTACTGTGCACGGCCACACTGAGGGCACCGATTCCAGACCGGGGACGACGGGGGTATCAACATGCGTCCGTCCGTTTCATCACAGTACAACAGGAATATGGGTGGGGTCGACAAACAAGACCAGCTGCTTCACCCATATGACTGCACCCGCAAGTCGATGAAATGGAACGAAGAAAGAAATTATTTTTCCATTTTCTGCAAGTTGCAGCCTGCAATGCCTTTATTTTGCAGAAGTCAAGAGGTGATGACTCCTGTAAAACTTTCTTAGGTTTTATGGAGAGTGTCATCACTTCTTGGATTTGGCCAGACCAGGTGCCTGCTGTGGAAGAGGGCAAAACAGATGATGAGGTGAGGATGGGCGCTAACCACTTTTTATTCCCACTGCCACCGACACCAAACAAGGCTGCCCCTACCAAGAAATGTCGAGTTTGTACCAAGAAACTCAACGTGCGGAAGGAATCCCGCTACTATTGCCCCTCCTGCCCTCCAAGCCTGGATTGTGCTTAGGCCAGTGTTTCATGGACTATCACACCAAGTTTGTGTATGGGGAGTAGGATCATCTCGTCGTTTTTTCTTTTTTTTTTCTTAGTTGTACATTTCATTCTCTTCTGCTTTTTTGTGTTCTTAGTTTTCCATTCTACAGGGGGTTTTTTTTTTTCTCACCCATGCGTGTGTTCACTATTTTGTGTATGCTGTGACCAGACAAGAGAGCCATCAGTGAAGGAAAGCTCTGCAAGTGGAGTACAAAATGAATCCCCTTGTGTGTTTCTTTGAACCACAATTTGGACAAACAAAAAAAGGAACACCATCCCCTAAAGTTATGAAGCAGGGACTGCAGACAACCAGAGGATTATGTCCAAGCCTATGAAGTTTAGTACCGCAAGTGCTGGATTCCTACAGAACAGCATGGCAGTAATGTGAGTACAATATGTTTAGAAACTCAACACAGTTCCTACAGTGTTTTGTGTGATCAGCATGGATACTCTGGATGTGTGTGTGTGTGTGTGTGGGGGGGGGGGGGGGGGGGGGGGGGGGGGCTTTTTTTCAAACAAGCAATTGCTTATTTGTTTCTTCAGACTTTTTTTTTCCATTGTTGTCAGTTTGAACATTTGCCAGTATGTATTATGCTATAACAGTTTGGACCACACTGTGTACTTACACTTACAGTGATATTGTGTAAACATTCACAGAATTTTTTGTCAGTGTTTTACAGGTTTTTTGTTTTGTAACATGTGTATGTTTTCAGAAATTTTTCTCTTTTTTTTTGTAAAAACCCCATCTGTTATATCCATGTCCACCCCCCCTGACACCCCACCCCCCCCCCCCCCCCCAAATGGCTACAAAATCACATCACATTATTACTGTACAGCATCATACCTTTATGTAAAAGTAAAGGGAAGTCATAAAATATAAGTCATATGTCAATAAATAAATAAACAGTGATTGAGGTACTGAACCTACCCCAAATAGTAAAATCATGCCCCTTTCTAGTAGAATTAGGGTACCCCCAGTAACATACAGTTTGTTACACAGAGGGACATTTATTGACAACAATATGACTCCCAGGTGTTTGTAATGTTGTTGAGCAAACAACAAAAGGTATTTTTGCTGTGTTTAGTGGGCTTTTATGTGGTGAATTTTTATAAAATTCTCAAACTGAAAACAAAACAAAAAACTGTTTTATCATATGTTATTAGTGTGAACCATCATTATTGCCCACAAAATCAAATTAGAATGATGTGAAATTGTAGACAAGGGTCTAAGGAAGTAATCCACAAAAAAATCTAACAAATAACTCAATAAATGGATGAGTAATGAAGATGTTAGTGAACATACCATGAAAAGCATGATATGCCCCTTTTTACCTAAAAGATAGTACCCCCAATTATGAGCAGATTGTCATCAAGAACAAGATTCCTTGGGATTCATATGACTGTCATGTGTTAGTGCTGATGTTGAATAATTAGTCACACCACTTTTTCATTATTTTCACTGATTATATGGTGCAATTTTTTTTTGTATCTTAGAAAGTGTTTTTTTTTTTTTTGTAAAAAACCACCATTCATTACATCCCTGTCCATCCCCTAATGGCCAACAATAACACATTATTGTTATACAGCATCACAGCTTAGGGTATAAGAAAAGAGAAGCCATAAAATCTAAGTCACATGTCAACAAATAAATAAGCAGTGATTGAGGTACTGAACCTACCCCAAATAGTAAAATTATGCCCCTTTCTAGTAGAATTAGGGTACCCCCAGTAACATACAGTTTGTTACACAGTGGGACATTTATTGACAACAATATGACTCCCAGGTGTTTGTAATGTTGTTGAGCAAACAACAAAAGGTATTTTTGCTGTGTTTAGTGGGCTTTTATGTGGTGAATTTTTGTAAAAGTGTCAAAATTGAAAACAAAACAAAAACTGTTTTATCATATGTTACCAGTGTGAATCATCATTATTACCCACAAAATCAAATTAGAATGATGTGAAATTGTAGACAAGGGTCTAAGGAAGTAATCCACAAAAAATCTAACAAATAATTCAACAAACGGCTGAGTAATGTAGATGTTAGTGAACATACCATGAAAAGCATGATTATGCCCCTTTTTACCTAAAAGATAGTACCCCCAATTATGAGCAGATTGTCATCAAGAACAAGATTCCTTGGGATTTATATGACTGTCATGTGTTAGTGCTGATGTTGAATAATTAGTCACACCACTTTTTCATTGTTTTCACTGATTTTTTATATGGTGTAATTTGTTTTTGTATACTTGGAAAGTGCTTTTTTCGTAAAACCACCATTCATTATATCCCTGTCCATCCCCTAATGGCCAACAATAACACATTATTGCTATACAGCATCATAGCTGGGGGTATAAGAAAAGAGAAGCCATAAAATCAAAGTCATATGTCAACAAATAAATAAACAGTGATTGAGGTACTGAACCTACCCCAAATAGTAAAATTATGCCCCTTTCTAGTAGAATTTAGGGTACCCCCAGTAACATACAGTTTGTTACACAGAGGGACATTTATTGACAACAATATGACTCCCAGGTGTTTGTAATGTTGTTGAGCAAACAACAAAAGGTATTTTTGCTGTGTTTAGTGGGCTTTTATGTGGTGATTTTTGTAAAAGTGTCAAATTGAAAACAAAACAAAAACTGTTTTATCATATGTTACCAGTGTGAATCATCATTATTACCCACAAAATCAAATTAGAATGATGTGAAATTGTAGACAAGGGTCTAAGGAAGTAATCCACAAAAAATCTAACAAATAATTCAACAAACGGCTGAGTAATGTAGATGTTAGTGAACATACCATGAAAAGCATGATTATGCCCCTTTTTACCTAAAAGATAGTACCCCAATTATGAGCAGATTGTCATCAAGAACAAGATTCCTTGGGATTTATATGACTGTCATGTGTTAGTGCTGATGTTGAATAAATAGCAACCACACTTTTTACTTTTTATAATTATGTCAAATTCTGCTATACTAATTATCAGCATAATCAAGTCATTTTGACAGGACATTGAAGACAAATGTCTAACAACAAAACATACAAAACATCAGAGAGATCTGTCAAGAAATAAGTGAGTAGCAACCATTTTATTGAACCTACCCCAAAAAGCTGAATTTTACCTTGGCATACAGATTTTCAAATGTGCTGTTATACTGTGGCAGTGAAGGGGTCTACAGTAACAATTCTATAACACACAGGCACAGCCACACCCGAAAACGACAAAACAGAACATGTGGCAGGAACTCACCCACTCTCGGGCCAGCTCCAGCAGACTTTTTCGCGTCACCCCCGGCAGGATCAGGCCGTTGAGGGGAGGGGTCAGCAACTCCTCCTCTGCATGTCCAAAACAACCAAACCTTCAAACACTAATTGGTCACTTTTCTCAATAATGTACATTTCAGGTGAAAAAAAAAAAAAAAGAAAAAAAATCCAAAAGGTTACTGGCAGTAGGGTCTGTGAATTGTCACAGGTTCACCATGCGTTAAAGGTTCACCTTGTGTTACAGGTTCACCATGTTACAGGTTCACCATGTGTTACAGGTTCACCATGTGCTAAAGGTTCACATGTGTTAAAGGTTCACCATCTGTTTACAGGTTCACCATGTGCTACAGGTTCACCATGTGTTATAGGTTCACCCTATGTTAAAGGTTCACCCTGTGTTAAAGGTTCACCATGTGTTACAGGTTCACCATGTGTGGGGCAAGGCATGACAGTGCCCATCCCTCTCCCTTCTGCTGCTTCAACTTTCCCCGACCTGAATCAAGAAAGCAGTTACAAACGGGGTGGGGGATGGGGGGGGGGGAAGAGGATTTTCAAGCAGTAAAAACCCGACCCCAACAGAGGTTCAAACTCATGCCCATCAACTTCACTGCTGAAGGCCCCCAACCATCTGACTGTATGTCCCTCTTGTCTCCTACCGTCATTCAAACATGTCATACTTCTTTTACAGAACTGAATCGCTGCCATATTTATTCCTGTTTACAGTAGTTCATCCTACATGTACTTCTCTACCTTGGAGCCGATGCAGAATCTGGTGTTCCATATCCTCACTGTGCACTTCTCTGCATTTAATTCAGGCTGCTCTGGGTTTGTTATGACTAACCCCCCCACCCACCCCACCCACCCCTCTCCTCCCCCGAGTTGAAATCTTGATTATGTACCAAACAAACACTCAAATAAAAATGCACTAGGTTTTGGAACGAAAACAAATCAACAGTCTTAAGCATTCTGCATGCATCTACTTCTTAAACTCTCCAAAACAAACTGAAGTGAGCAGCAACTTCAAAAATTTCCCAATGTAGAGATAGCCCAGTATGATGAAAAGAATTAGTAATGACGACTTTAAAACTAAAGTCAAGCAACATCATATTTCTTTGTAGATGTTTCAATATACAGACATACAAACAAAAATCAATGTGCCTAAGCATCGATTCAAACACAAATACAGGTAATAACTCATTTTACACAGCTATGTGCTTAGTCACTTAGATACAGGGCACTGCACAAGCACACACACATACACACAAATGCACTCACACAAACAGAGATACATATCACACATGCACAACACACACACCAAGCAAACGGACACTACAGGAGGGATGGGGAGAGAGAAAGAAAACCAGCACCTGCACATAATACCCACAGAAGTGGTAGACAAACAAAACAAACAAAACCACACACAAAAACACCCAAAGAACAGAAACACGGACCACCCTGTTCGTTGATCCAGTAGACGAAGAGATTTCATGTGCCGACTTCGGTCAGCTGGTGATCCTCCCCAAACAGCCACAGCACCTGCTGGCAGTTCTGCTTCATCGCTATATCCTGGATTTGAATCGTGGGGGCGTAGTTCCTGCAACATCACCATCACCACTATCAGTATCATCACCATCAGGCAACACCGTCATCGTCAGCATCACAATCCTGCATCACTTTCATCCTCATCATCATCCTGCAATATCATCTTCCAGTTACATAGCTTCCACTCCTTCCTCCACGGTACAGGCATTTTTCAATACCAGTTTTTTTTTCAGTAAAATTTCATTTCATGATGTCAATTTGCACAGCTGAAAAAAAAAACGTAACATGGCCCTCCCTCCTCATCAAAAGGTCGACTCGGACTTTTTTTTTTTTAACTCTTCATGATTATTTGATACTTATTAGAGCCGACAATCAATTATGTACTCTTTCCCCAAGTCAGGAACTTAATCCCTAATCAGCCCTCTCTCATATGTATTTATACATTTCCACAAAAACTTGTTTTTTCAGCAGCTATTCACTTGTTCAGAGGGAGGGTGGAAAATCATTGTTCTGTTGAATGGCAAAGCCACAGAAATAGCTTGATTGTACTTAAAAGGCAAAAGATGTCATTTGTTGCCAATACAACAAAGAAAAGCTTCTGGCAATTACATGAAGATTTTGCCTCCCTCATCAGGGTCTTACCCACTCATATACATGTAAGATCTGACAGCAAAAAATTTGTTCTTCAACATCTAATTGTTTTCCTGTAACTTTTAAGCTAAGGACTGGTAGAAGGAAGTCAATCAGATCACCATAACCACAATCATATGACGGAGCCAAGAGGACAGCATGCCAGATGGGTACTGGATGCTGATGCCATTTTCCACTCTATGACATCCCCAATCCATTCAGACCCTTTACCCTTTAACTTGCAAACCACCCACGTCCACATCCTTTTCTCTGTCATGCGCTGTCGTCCTGAAAACCCTTGACGGTGACAAACAGATTTATCTGGTGAGAGAAACCCAGGAGGCACACAACGTGACCATAGATCCAAACATCAACGACGGTCAACCATATATCAATGAGTAGGTCAAGAAGTCGACAGATATGGGGCTGTGTGATTAAACCTATTTTGGAGATAATCAGCCAAAAACATGTGCCAGCATTTGGGCAAAATGTCCCAGACTGTCAGACACTGACTGGGTCCCTTTGGCAGCTTGCAGGAAATGACAGCTACAATACTGTAAACACACTTATTTATAGATCTGTGCTTTGTGCAACAATTTCTTTCACTTTTCTCAAGGTGATCATTCCCTTAATGTTTAGCATGATGTTTTTGATGAACTGGTTGACAAAGAGCCATTGCAAGGCTCTGGATGGGAAGTCATTGTGCTTTGAGAGGTGCAGTCAGGACCAGACATTGATGTAAGCAGTGTTCACACATCTGATCCCACTGACAGTAGGATGACTATGCTGATTATAGACTGCACTATCCTCAGCTACACAACAGACGCTGATGAATGTTTTGTCATTTTACAGGCTGTAACAGGATTTACAGACCTGCCACAATTACCAAACACAATTCGAATTTAGACTGTAGTAGGCTTTACAGACCTGGTACAAATACCCAACACAATTCGAATTTAGACTGTAGCAGGATTTACAGACCTGGCATAATTACCAAAAACAATTCGAATTTAGACTGTAGTACACTTTACAGACCTGGTACAAATGCCCAACACAATCGAATTTAGACTGTAGCAGGATTTACAGACCTGGCACAATTACCAAAAACAATTCGAATTCAGACTGTGGTACGCTTTACAGACCTGGTACAAATACCCAACACAATTTGAATTTAGACTGTAGTAGGCTTTACAAACCTGGTACAATTACCAAAAACAATTCAAATTTAGACTGTAGTAGGCTTTACAGACCTGGTACAATTACCAAAAACATTTGAATTTAGACTGTAGTAGGCTTTACAGACCTGGTACAATTACCAAAAACAATTTGGATTTTCCCGAGAAGCTTCTTAACCAGAAATGCTTCACAAGAAAATTGTAGACTACAAGAACAAGTATGCACGAGCAGAAAATCACTCTGAAAGGAAACAGCTGTTCAAGAAAAGCCCAAAGATCAAACATACTGATCATCTGCCGATGCTGGGGATGACCAGCTTCATTGTAAAGTCAATCTTTGAAAAGACTCCCAAAAAAATGGGGATTGTGAAATAAACGAACACAGTGTAAACGCGTAAGTGTTGCTGGGCTTATGTAATCCTGCCACAGGTGTGTGACACAAAAAAAGAAACCTAAAACCCATCAGGAAGAACATAAATCATATTTTACTCAGTGGTCCCTTTTATTTCAAATGACTGAAAATCTCTTTCAGTGCAGAGATGTACAAACCCTCAGACCTACCTATCAATGCATTTTTTTTGTTTTGTTTTCATTTGCCCAGCAAAAAGTAGATGAACCGTAAAAATACTCACGCTCCCATTTTGTATGCCCCACAACCGCCGGGCCATGCCCGCACAAACTTAGGGTCTGCCAGGAGTGTGACAGGTTTGAACCCTGTGGGGAAGTAAGGGCCGACTGGACCAATGAGCACAAACAGCTTGGCCGTATGGACGTCGTCACTCCCAGGGTGGGCTGTGCACAGATACATAAACAAACGGAATAACACTTCTGTAAAAAATCTGAACGTGTGTATGGGTGTGTGTCTGTGTTTCTTTGATTGAGTGCGCTGTATGTGTTTCTTTGATTGAGTGCGAGTGTGTGTGTGTGTGTGTGTGTGTGTGTGTGTGTGTGTGTGTGTGTGTGTGTGTGTGTGTGTGTGTGTGTGTGTGCATGCACATGTCTGTGTGTGCGCAATAATGTATGTGTGTGCATGCGTGCGTGCGTGAGCACACGTGTCATGTGTGTGTGTGCACGTGTATGTCTAAGCGTGTCATGTCGGAGTTTGTCTGTCCATGTGTGTGTGTGTGTGTGTGTGTGTGTGTGTGTGTGTGTGAGTGTGTGTGTGTGTGTGTGTGTGAGTGTGTGTGTGTATGTATATGTGTGTGTGTGTGTGATGTGGTATGTGTCTGTGAGTGTGTTTGTCTGTATCCATATGTGTGCATAAAAGCTTGCACATGTGCATATTTTACTTTGCATGAACCTCTACTTCTGCTGCAGTTTCTTTCTTTCCTTATTTTTAATAAGTGAAGAGCTGGCGGTATACCATGACAGGATCATATATTCAGATACTCTGCAGATTCAGGGGGACCTCAGCCTGATAACCGTGGGGTTTTGATGCCTGTGAACGTGCAGGTGTGGATGGACAGAACAAGATTGTTGTCTTTTGCATGATCCACAGTAGGCATGCATGTTCTTTTGGGAGGGGGGGGGGGGGAGGTTGTAGTAGATGAAATGCATGGTTGGGCATGTCATGTGTCCCACGAACTGTGGTGGAGCAAAGGGGAAGGGGATGTCAGGAGCGGTGGGTAGTCAAGTCTGTTTTTTTCGCTTCATCTTACTGTATAACTCTTTTCACGTGACATGCTTTGTATTGTTACTTATGCACTTCCATTCCATTATCATCATCATCATCATTATAATCATCACTTTTATTGTTGTTTTTTTACCATCATCATTACTGATGTTATTATTTTTTATTATTACCATCATTTTCAACCCAGTCAGTATTATTTTTCATCACTATTAGTCCGGGTTTTTCACCATAATGATCATCAGCAACATTATTATTATTATCTTTATAATTGTTGTGTTGTTGTTGCCACTGTTATTATTATAATTGAAATAATTACTGTTATATCCTCCAAGGTAACTTTGAAGGAAGACACAGACGAGGACGGCAGAGAAAGAGCTGGTCTGAAAAATTAAAGAACTGGACCGAAATGACCATGCCAGATCTCCTCAAGACAGCCACTAACAGAAGAACCTGGAGAGAAACGGTGGCTGCCTCATCACGTCCCCCAACGACCCTAGCAGTCAGGGGAACGACTGACTGACTGACTGTTGTATCATTATCATCATTATCATTATTGTCATTGTTATCATTATTTTCATCATTGCTATAGCAACTGTTGTAGATCAATAATAACAATGTCATCATCTGTATCATTATTTTCATCATTGCTATAGCAATTGTTGTAGATCAATGATAACAATGTCATCGTCTGAACTACTGTTTCCACATATACTTAAATGCACACACATGCATCTATGCCATGTTCACAGACATACACACATAAACCTACACACATTTGTGCCCCTGCAAACATGCAGGGGCATGCTCACACAAGCCCGCAGATCGCACAACATACACATACACTCATACATGCGCACCCACACACACATGCAGGCACACACTACATACCTTGCGCATACACACATACGCACCCATGCATGCACACGCACACATACACGGACGCACATACATGCATGTATGCAAAACGCAAACACACACTCACACAAATATGACAGCGGCGCAGACAACATTAAGTAGGCATCCAAGGTCTGACCAGTACACTGAGCTAATCTGCAGGTCAACAACTGGGTCAGACATCTGCTTAGTCATCTTCACGAGACCTTGCCTTAAATCCTTCCATCTTGGTTATGACAGCTGTAAATCCAACTCAGTGTGACCTTGTTGTATAGTAGATGTGGTGTATTGTATATGGACTCATGTGCACACAGTGACACGTCCTTGTTGAAACTGAAACAGCACATATGTCTACTGATACAACACAATATCAGACAATCAAACTGAAACTGTACATCTATGGATACAACAGAGTATTGGACAAACAATCACACTGAAACTGCACATGTCTATGGATACAACAGAGTACAAGACAATCAATCACACTGAAACTGTACATCTATGGATACAACAGAGTATTGGACAAACAATCACACTGAAACTGCACATGTCTATGGATACAACAGAGTATTGGACAAACAATCATACTGAAACTGCACATGTCTATGGATACAACAGAGTATTGGACAAACAATCACACTGAAACTGCACATGTCTATGGATACAACAGAGTACAAGACAAACAATCACACTGAAACTGCACATGTCTATGGATACAACAGAGTACAAGACAAACAATCACACTGAAACTGCACATGTCTATGGATACAACAAGAGTACAAGACAAACAATCACACTGAAACTGCACATGTCTATGGATACAACAGAGTACAAGACAAACAATCACACTGAAACTGCACATGTCTATGGATACAACAGAGTACAAGACAAACAATCACACTGAAACTGCACATGTCTATGGATACAACAGAGTACAAGACAAACAATCACACTGAAACTGCACATGTCTATGGATACAACAGAGTACAAGACAAACAATCACTGAAACTGCACATGTCTATGGATACAACAGAGTATTGGACAAACAATCACACTGAAACTGCACATGTCTATGGATACAACAGAGTACAAGACAGACAATCACATAAAGTGGATTCTACCCGACACCAGATTAATGGGACATGAGAACACTGGCTTTATTAATCAAAACTCGTTCTACATGAATAAGATCCCAAGAATGTGGGTCACAGCTGGAACACCAGTAACTGAAAGCCAACTGGCTGACAAGACAAGCACACTGTGCGCTCACCCGAGCTATTTTTCAACAGCAGTCTCTATAACAGCCCAAGCTAAAAAGCCCACCAAGTTCAAATCCTTTACAGCTGCTTCCATTTGCACCAAAGCCAAAGACATAACCATTAAGGTTACAGACTCACTAACCCTCCACATCACGTCTACCTTTAGACCAGGCCACGAACACTTCAAACACTCAACCTTGAAGTGCTGGTCTTAACTATCTGCTTGAAACCATCACAGAGTTCAGCTGAACAGACAAAAACTGCAATCAATATCACGTCAATGTTACCTTCTGTGAAAGATGACAATTGTCTGTCTCGGATGTTTTGTATAAACAGGGATTGCCTTCTGTTTGACAACACTGCGTGACCTATGGTCCAAGCCTGGTGAACCCCTAACAGCAGTCCTCAAGGCCAGCAACCCATCACAGAACACAACATACCAGCCATTTTGAGAGAAACATCAACTCGACCATCAAGACATCTGAACGTCAATACTGTCTGGAATTCTTGCAAAAATAAGAGAAAAGGGACTGGTGTGTTTTTTCGTCATGATGTTACACAACTTGATGGAGCATTTTGCTTGTCTGGGCCAAGTTCAGATACAAGTTGAAAGCACAAACGGAGGCAATCAACTGAACTAGATATCCAAGCCATGAATATGATCAAGTCCGTTTATTACAAATGATTGTCACTGAAATATAGAATTCAAGGGTAAGGCCATATTAAGCAAAGATGTGCATCATTCTTACACACACACACACACACACCACACATGCATGCACATACACGTCATGTCCATCCTCACAAATGCAATACAGTCACCCACCCTTTCCCATAAGCAAATACACAAACACATATTTCAGCTAACCCCCTACTCCATACCCATTCCTTCTACCCCCACCTCTTTCATCCCAGCCCAGCCCTGCCCCCTTTCCATCCATGCACAATCCATCTTTCAATGATATCAGGCAAAAAGGGTTAAGTAAATTGTTCAACTGTGTTAACAAGGTAAACAATATCCGGCATAAAGAGTCAAGTGACACTTTCAAAATGTATAACAAGGTACAGTATCAGGTATAATGAGCTACAGGGTCAAAATGTATAACAAGGTACATCAGGCATAATGAGCTACAGGGTCAAATGTATAACAAGGTACAGTATCAGGCATAATGAGCTACAGCGTCAAAATGTATAACAAGGTACATCAGGCATAATGAGCTACAGGGTCAAAATGTATAACAAGGTACATCAGGCATGAGCTACAGGGTCAAAATGTATAAAGGTACATCAGGCATAATTAGCTACAGGGTCAAAATGTATAACAAGGTACAGTATCAGCATAATGAGCTACAGGGTCAAAATGTACAACAAGGTACATCAGACATAATGAACTACCGAGTCAAAATATGTAATACAAAGTTACTACAAAAAAAAAAAAAAAATAGAACAACAATGCTCTTAATCCAGGACATTTTTTGTTTCACTAATCAATTTCAAAACACAAGGCACAGAATGATAATTAATGTTTCCTTTGTAAGTCATTCACCAATGAGCTCTGTTCCCTCTACTGACCTTGGCCAAATGAAGTGAAGCAAAATTAATTTTTTCCCCATTTGGAAAGTGAACAAATGAATCAACCCTTGATGTCCAAAACCCAAGGTCAGAGGACTACATTAGGTGGTTAACCCTCTTGTATTCAGATTCTCTGAGGCCAAATTCCCCCCAGTTTTCAGATTTTTTGGGTGAATTTAGCCTTAAAATGGGTATGTATGGTTCATGCTTCACCACAACCAAGAATAAACCTCTAGAGCTACGAAATTCCGCATGTATGGTCACAAGACTCTGTTTCTATACTGTGAGCAAGATTTTGTGTGTCTCAAGGTGAAAGGTCGTGTCACTGTCACCAAAATGTCACCCAATGTGTCACATGCAATGGTGACAATTCTAATACAGCACACCACCATGCAGTTATCCCATGCACATGCATGTTAGTGTTGTAAAATGAAAGCTGCGGCCTAAGTGAGATGATCTGTCTTCTGTCCGCCTGTTCAGTCCCCACAGGTAATCCACAGAATGTGTCACACACAACTAGTGTCAATTGTCACTACTGAACAGTTACTGTAGATTCAAAGCACACAGTTCCTTATTGTTTTTCTGTTACTGTTCTAAGCACCTTATACATGTATGTCATATGTATTTACACACTGTATAGCTGTACAGTGAGGAAATTGAGTAGAGTGTCACTGCTGCCAAGTGTCATCAAAGCACTGTCACCATAAACTACAGGTAGCATATATACATGTACAACAACACAGAGACTAGCAAACTGCCCTACTGTTGAGCCACTTTCAGCACATGGTAGTCATGGAAACAGTCATTCTTATGAAAGCATAAAGGCACCTGGCAGAAAAAAACAAACACATGTATGACGTTTTACGCGTCGTCCCTTAGTTGTCATAGGGAATAATCAGTACAGAGACGTAGCCCGCATTTCGTCAGGTGTTGTGTCGAACCACAGGGAGTCAGGTGTGCCCTTAGCTGATTGTTTTGAAAGTACACAAGACCAAAGGCATACAGGTGAGGGAAATTGCGGAGTGTCACTGCTGCCAGAGTGGTCGAAGAAAGAGAAAAAAGCATGTCCATGTACAGGTTCTATATAATCATGTACACGTAACCCGAATAGCAAAGGTGTTACGTCTGCCCCCTGAAAGTCATGGAAAAGCGTTAATAGTGTAGGTGTTGTGTCGAAAGAATACTCAGGTCTGTACTAGGTTGCTGAAAAGTGGGTTGAGAATATAGGTGTCTTAGCTACATAGCCTTACGGGACAGTCTTCAGAGTACATGTAGTTAGGTTAGAAAAGCTAGAGGGTAATCTGTCGGTGGCTAAGGAGTATTCGGCAGTGAGCCGGGTGGCAGTATGAGAGTACAGGTTCCTGTCGGGGGAGGGAAAACCAGTAAAACCAGTAACAGGATCGGGAGTAGCACGTGGTTCTCAGGGTCGCTTTCACCATTTCCCTCTTATTCATTGGTGCCGATTTCAAACATCATTCTCTTCTCCTAACTCTCTATTTTCATACTTCTCTAATTCTTGCATAATTTAATCCCACTCCTCCGCTGAACACTCAGGAATATCATCAAACTCGCTGTTGTTAGCAGACGACGCCCCATGCGAAAATCGGTCAGTCTCACGCACAACTTTTCGCTTGCAGTTTCTCCTCTTTCTTAGTGAATGGAAGTGGTGCCAGCATCCAAAAATAGTGCTGCCACATTACTGGACTATAGTGGGAAATCCCCAACAACTTTTAGTGGCTCTCCGAGTATTTTCACGGAGTCAGCACGTGATGGAAAAGTACCGTACACATGCGGCGGGCAGCTCCCATCTGCGACCGTTACGAAATCTAGCGCGCTGTCTCAGCGCTCCCGTCTGCGTCTGGTCTGAATCACTTCAGACCTAGGGATACACAACTCGAGTCCTGTAATGTTTTTCCACTGTCAGCTACTAAACAACATGGACTCATTTCCTAAGACTAAAATCTAATTGCTCTCTCTCTCTCTCTCTCTCTCTCTCTCTCTCTCTCTTTCTCTCTCTCACACACACACACACATGAATACACAAAAACATGAGCATGTGTTTGCACACAAACACACACACACACACACACACACACACATGCACGTATACAAACTTGATTGAAGTTCTAACCTCTGTTGCAATCATGGTGGGCCGGACATAGAGGGAGCATCTGTCGGTCCGAGGCACCCACTCTCGCTGTCAATGCTGATCAGTTTCTTGATGCACTTGGCCAGCTCTGCCCCCTCAAATGACTGCACAGCCGTAACAATACTCCACTGGTTACAACACTCTCCTGGTAACTCCACTACTCCAGTAACAATGCTCCTCTTGTAACAATCCTCCCCAAGTAACACCCCACCCACACCCTCTGGCCACAGTGCCAAGATTTCTATGATGGTAATACTGTCCTACTAACAGTGCTCCTCCAATAACATTATCATAAAAATTTTTCCGTCAATAACAAGACTCCATGGTAACAACATTCCTGTAACAACACTCTTCTTCTAATAATCCACCCCCACCCCCAAGTAACAATATTCCTTTCCTGATTTTATACTTCAGCAAACAATCTTCCCGTAGAAGCAACACTCTTCTGGAAAGAACACTCCTTCCAGTAACATTCCCGGGGTAAAATGTACTCCTCTGATTACAAAATCTCCCATAACAAGATGTCTGCTGTAGTAATCTTCTGCTGGTAACAATGCTTCTCTGGTATTACAACAATACTACTCTGATAAAATACCACTCTGCAAGCAAAAACTTCTGCAACAGTAGCCTTCCAATAACAATACTCCCCCAAGAATTAGAGTCCTCAGAAACAACACTACTCAGTCACTACACTCTCCTGTAGCATAACTCCCCAGTAAAAAATATTCTTCTTTTACCAATACTCCTGTTAACAATATCATATATGGTAATGGTACTCCTCCAGTGACACGAGTTACATTGAAACAATCCTCCTCTACTGGCAATACTCCCTCAGTAACACTACTGCTCTGATAAAAATGCAGCTCTAGCAACACTCCTTTGGCAGCAATACTTCTACCAAAATCAATATTCAGCCGGTGACCGGAACAGCTCAGTTGGTAGAGCACCAGACTCGTGATCCTGGGGTTGCAGGTGCGAATTTCGGGACAGGGGGATTTTTCCCCTTGGAGTTAACATTGGTTCCGACTCCATTCCCCATACAGTCCTTCAAATGAGACTATAAACCGAGGTTCCGTGCACAACATGCACAACATCTTGCACACACGTAAAATCCCATCACCAACTTTCAGAAGAGAAGGCCAGTTTGGCCGTTGGTATGGATGACACGTCACACATAGCATGCACCTTCCCCGAAGATGGAGTATGGCCGCCTTAATGGTGGAATAAAAAAACGGTCATATACACAAAATTCCACTGCCTGTCTATACAGGCAATGTCCGCAGGAGTATCAGCCTGCATATGCAGAAAGAAAGAAATATCCAGCCGTTTCTATCTACCCCACACCACCCAATCAGAGAAGATATACTATCGACAGAAAGGAGCTACCTGAATCAGTCATTAACCCTCTTTCCATCAGTAGATTAACTTCTCTTGCTGGGCAAAATGTGGATACAGCCTAATACCCCTCCAAGGACCATACTCCCTCCGGAAAAATTCTCCTCCATTACCTTTGGTAACAGTATTTCTTTATGCTTCTCCAATATTATTGCAATTCAGGCAACAACACTCGTCCAGAAACACTTGTAGCAATACTCCTCTGGCAACGATTAGCTTGAAGCAGTGCCTTTCCAGTAAAGACTTTTTCTCTATTAACAACACTCCAACAATTCTCTCTTGTAATGGCGCTCCTCAGGTAATAATAATACCCATCCGCTAACAAGACCACCCAGACACATGACTCCCACTGGGTACCAACACAGCGCTTCTGGCATCTCAAACCTGTACCTCTCCACTCAACATTTACATACGTGTAACTTCAAACAAAACCACCATTTTCTCTTTTTCAAATGACTGCTTGATTGCTCTCTTTGCACATTACACACACACACACACACACACATGTACCCCCCTCCCAACCAAAGCACACAAACAAACTTCAATTCTTTCATATATCCTCCCTCCCTAAATCCTTATTCCCCTCCTCTCCTCCCCCATTATTTCCCCAAAAGCCAGTGCAGTTGATACAAACCGGAAGGGAGGCCCTGTCTGCAGTGGTCAGCATGCGGTTCATGTTCTCAAGGGGTCGGAAGATCCGGACTTTTCCATCCTCACAGCGGTAGGCCTTTACCCCTTCAAACAGCTGTCTCACACACACACACACACACACACACACACACACACACACACACACACACACACACACACAGAGTCTCAATACTGTAAGTTCTGCTCAGAAGCTAACACCACATCTGTTAACTTTACAGGCTTAGTTCTGCCATGCTCCACCTGTCCCACACGACTCCCGCTTCCCCATCCCACTGCAATACCTCTTCCTCCCTGTGCTGTTTTGCCTCGCTTTCTCCGAGTCCAGCTGTCCCCCCCCCCCTTTTTCTGCTGGTCCATCTTCGTATTCCACTCCATTCTGTTCTGCTGTTTTCAGTTTGATCATTCATTATGCCCATCGCTCCCGGTGGAGCATAGGCCATTGACGACCCTTCGCCATCGCACTCTGTTCTGGGCTGTTCTGGTCATTCCAGTCCAGTTGGTCCCCTGTTGTTTCAGCTCTGCCTCAGTGTCTCACCTCCAGCTGTTGCAAGGCCGGCCTCTCTTTCTCTTTCCCTGTGGGTTCCAGGTCTGGGCTTGGCGTGTGGTGCTGGATGCTGGCTTCCTGAAGGTGTGTCCAATCCAGCCCCACTTCCTTCCCAGTATCTGCTTGGCCACTGGTTCCTGTCCCGCACGCTCCCACCCTGGGTGTTAGAAGGGGAGTCAGCCTTGCAGCTTCCTTTCAGCTTTCACTGCACTGCGTCATAAGTCTCCAGGATGGAGACCCTTCCTTGCCAGGTGAATGTTTTGCTTCATTGTCGTCAATGCTTCTGTAACTCGTCTTTTTTACAGGTAGGGTTGTTAATCCTATGCAAACCCCTTTATCCTTGGGGTGAGGTGGTCCTGCCTTAGCTGTCTCTTACGACATGCATGGCAGGGCAGTGGGTCTAATCTATGCATAACCCACAGGGCAGTTTCAGTTTAATATGTCCCCACAACTCAGTGTTCAGTGCCTACTCCATACTATCCCATCATGTTCTACGCTGTTCTACCCTACTGTGTTCCATAACTGTCTGTTCTATGGTATTCTGTCCTTCTTCGTCCTCCTATCCTGTTCTACCCTGTTATGTCTTCCTGCATTCTGATCTGTCCCGTTCTATTCCACACTTTACCATTCAGTCCTAGTCTGTCCAATCCTTTCCAGGTCTACCAGAAGCAAATTAGGAAACATAAACATGACAGTATCATCTCTGTTGTCCATGCCTGGCGTCTCGCTTTCAGATCTCTTTCAGGATGTTTCCCCATGTCTATTGTTAAGTCCAGGTCCCAGCATGCTGATGGATCTTTTTAACAGACACATTTACCCAAAAACTGCTTTTGGTGTACTTTCCACAAACACGAGTGTATCTTCTACAAAGAGTGTGTACAAAATTCCACATCTCTGTGAAAGCAGAGAGGGAGGAGGGGAGGCCAGGTGTTCGTATTCAGCTGTCATCACACTACAAAGGCTTCTTCCAGGAAGTAGCTTCCTGATCTTCCCTTAACTACAGTAAAAATAGTTTTTCTTTCCAAACACAAATTGCTCTTATATGTGATTTACCTGCATACTTTGATATTCATTATGTTCTCTTCCTCCCACCCCTTCCCAAAGTGATTCAGGGCATGTTGTTGACGAAGCAGGCATAACCTGAGGTGATTTCGTGCACAGAAATCAGCACTAATTGTCACTCTTCAGTGGGGGCCAGAATAGCTCAGTTGGTCGAGTGCCTGACCAGTGATCCTGGGGGTTGCAGGTTCAAATTTCGGGACAGGGGGATTTTTTCCTCGGATTTAACACTGGTTCTGACTCCATTCCCCATACAGTCCTTCGAATGAGACTATATAAACTGAGGTTCCATGTGTGAATGTATGCACAACATATTCCACACACGTAAAATCCCATCACCAACTTTCGGAAGAGAAGGCCAGTTTGGCCGTTGGTACGGATGACACATTACACATAGCATGCACCTTCCCCGAAGATGGAGTATGGCTGCCTAAACAGCAGGATAAAATACGGTCATACACACAAAACGCCACTGCCTGTCTATACAGGTAGTGTCCTCAGGAGTATCAGCCTGTGTAAAGTCACTCTCTTCAGTCAAAGCCACGCTATGGTTAATCCTTGCATGTGCAATTACTGCTCGACAAGAACCTCGTCCCTAAACTTTCTCCTCCAACGTATTTGTTAGTTCATTGTATTCATCGTATCTTAGCCAAACACATGTACAAAATGCAGCAAAATTGTAAACAGGTCTGTTTTTAACTATACGGCAGTGTTAACCATGAGTGCAGTGGAATGATTCAGTGAAAGCAGGTCAGAATCTCAAGTAACTAACAAGGCCAGCAGAAAAGAACTGCTTGAAAGTGTTATTTCAAAGGCAAATCTGGTGTGCATAATTACACGCATGAATCTGTACATGTATGAGGCAACATTTTAAAAAAAAAAGCTTTTTTCATACTGTCAGGCGGAGTACTCACAAAATACACAACCGTTCTAGCTTTTTCCAACACCACCACATCAACACTGCTCTATCAACAGGGGCTGTTTAGCACACAAAGAACTGCAACTGTTTGACAGCACAGGTCAACAGAGCAAAGTGACTTGCTTTGTCTCCCTCTATTATAGTCTATATGCTGGCGATTCTATCCCAGCAGGTCCTCCTCCATTCTTTTCTGTTCTGTCCCATTATGTCCTTTATTTTTCTGCCTCACTCTTGTCACCCTTTTCTGTTCTGTCCCCTTATGTCCTTTTTGTTGTTCTGCCTCACTCTGTCACCCCTTTCTGTTCTGTCCCCTTATGTCCTCTATTGTTCTGCCTCACTCTGTCATCCTTTTCTGTTCTGTCCCATTATGTCCTCTATTGTTCTGCCTCACTCTGTCATCCTTTTCTGTTCTGTCCCATTATGTCCTTTGTTGTTCTGCCTCACTCTGTCATCCTTTTCTGTTCTGTCCCATTATGTCCTTTGTTGTTCTGCCTCACTCTGTCATCCTTTTCTGTTCTGTCCCATTATGTCCTTTGTTGTTCTGCCTCACTCTGTCACCCCTTTCTGTTCTGTCCCATTATGTCCTCTATTGTTCTGCCTCACTCTGTCATCCTTTTCTGTTCTGTCCCATTATGTCCTTTGTTGTTCTGCCTCACTCTGTCACCCCTTTCTGTTCTGTCCCATTATGTCCTCTATTGTTCTGCCTCACTCTGTCATCCTTTCCTTTCTGTCCATTATGTCCCTTTGTTGTTCTGCCTCACTCTGTCACCCCTTTCTGTTCTGTCCCATTATGTCCTCTATTGTTCTGCCTCACTCTGTCATCCTTTTCTGTTCTGTCCCATTATGTCCTCTATTGTTCTGCCTCACTCTGTCATCCTTTTTCTGTTCTGTCCCATTATGTCCTCTATTGTTCTGCCTCACTCTGTCATCCTTTTCTGTTCTGTCCCATTTATGTCCTTTTCCACTCTGCCCTTGTTCCATTCCGTCCTTTGCAGTTTCATTGGGTTCTGGTTCTGTCCCTTTCCTTTCCCGCCCTGTCCTGTTCCACCGTGCCCCTGCTCCTGCTCTATGCTGTCCTCCTCTACCTGCCACATTCTTTCCTTTCTGGTTCTGTCCCATGTCGTACTACTCTCTTCTACTTTGTTTGTCCAATTTGTTCCCTTCTGCCCTTTTTTACCTTTCACCCAAGACCTAGAGACA
The DNA here is from genome assembly GCA_016801955.1 of Conus betulinus. Classification (NCBI taxonomy): domain Eukaryota; kingdom Metazoa; phylum Mollusca; class Gastropoda; order Neogastropoda; family Conidae; genus Conus; species Conus betulinus. The sequence continues at coordinate 384,153 of JADBJO010000013.1, forward strand.
CTGAGGCATAGAGAATGGAAGAGACCAAGGGCTTCGGTTTCAGTTCAATTATAGTCAAACACATGGCTTTTTCAGGGCTGTGACCACATATAAAGTGTTATACATACAACATCATCATCACTACCTGCATCAGCTCATAACATAACATTTGTCCTACAACCATTCGCAAGGCAGAAGAAAAAACATGTCAAGCTGATGACGAAGGCCATTCCATTACATGTATCACATTTAATAACTAAATAACTGGATAAATAATTAAATATATAAATTGAAACTAATCACAAACATTTGAAACAAAAAATTGATAATGATAAACTCAGATAAAGTTCATAAACTGACACTGCAGAATTACAGAGAGAGAGAGAAACAGATAAGACAGGCTGGCAGGCAGGCAGGCAGGCAGACGAACAGGCAGACTGAGTAAAGGAGACCGAAAGACAGAGTGAGGCTAGCAGACATGAGAATTTTCACTGTGTTCGAAAGTTGATTCTCCTCATTTTCTTTCATATAACCATGGTAATTCCAAGCAGACAGATTAAAATCAAATGGAATGGAATTATTTTGGACTCTTGGAGCTGGAACAAAGACAGCATCACAGGTGAGTGCAAAAAGCCTGCATGTGTGTCAACTAAGGTCATGTATTGGAAGATTGTGATTTCATCGGTGAAGATGCCCCAGAACAAGGGAATAATTGGTGGGGAGGTGTTCTTTTGATCAATTAACATTAATTGCTGACTAAAATCTATGGTATGCTTGAAAACTCTTACATGGGTAACTTAATGTTTTAGTGCAAAATCCAAGTTGTGGTGTGTGGTCACATAACTCAAGAGAAACCTCTGACCCAGATACCCTGCAACCTGCCGTGCACACCCCCATCTCACCTGCGAGGCGTAGTGATAGCCTTGGCGGCAGGGTGGATCCTCAGCTCCTGCAAGGGTTGGATGAGGGGCCGTCCCCACCCTTCCTGACTCGACCAGTCCACCATCAGCATGTGGTCAGAGAAATGGTGGGCCAAACACCAGCTTGGAGTCGTCTGGCTTGGGCTGAGGCGTCTTGGTCAGGATGACCTCCAGGTCATTGTACTGCAAAGACATGGAAGAGGAGGGGGGAGGGAGAAAAAAAAACATGTTATCCTCCACAAGCTGTGAAAGAGGAAGAAAGTGAGTGATGTGAGGAGGGCGGTTACGGAGGAAATAAAGATATGCAGGGTGGATGAAAGTGGGGGTATTCGTGCATGTAAGCGCCCAAGTGCTCTCTTGTGTGTGTGTGTGTGTGTGAGTGTGTGTGTATGTGTGTGGTGTGTGTGCACGAGCACGTGCAAGCATGTGTGTGTGTGTGTGTGTCTGTGTGTGTGTGTGTGTGTGTGTGTGTGTGTGTGTGTGTGTGTGTGTGTGCAATTGCGATTATGACGATAGTCCTCAGATTACAGAGTTGAAATGGTGCTGAAATGAAGTGCGCGCACGCGCACATGCAAGCATGTGCGTGTGTGTGTGTGTGTGTGTGTGTGTGTGTGTGTGTGTGTGTGTGTGTGTGTGCAATTGTGATTATCATGATGGTCCTCTCAGATTACAGAATTGCAAATGGTGCTGAAATGAAGTATTTATGCTTGTGTGCATGAATGCAAATGTTCACAATATGTCTTGTTCACATACTTGTGAGCAAGCATCTGTACACGCCTCTATGTGCATGCGCCTCTGTGTGTGTGTGTGTGTGTGTGTGTGTGTGTGTGTGTGTGTGTGTGTGTGTGTGTGTGTGTGTGTGTGTGTGTGTGTGTGTGTGCGTGTGTGTGGATGTGTGTGTGTGTGCGAACGTTTGTGTGGATGGATGTGTGTGTGCCAGGGTGCGAGTGTTTCTGTGTATGTGTGTGTGTGCATGCATGAGTGTGTGTGTGCATGCATGCATGCGTGTCAAACAAAGAGAAAGAGAGAATTAGAGAAAGGATGTATGTGTGAGAGAGAGAAAGAGTGAGTGTGCGTGTATAAGTATGTATGTGTGTTTTTTGTGTGTGTGTGAGTGGGTGTGTGTGCATGCATGTGAGTGTGTGTTCATGTCTGTGTGCATCTGTTAGTGTCTGAGTCTATGATGTACAGTACGCATTCTTATGTATATGCAGGCAAAAGAATACATACACACTCTAACATATCCATGCATACAATGTGCATGTACTGCACACACACCCTCACATAGCAAAGAACCCAGGCATGACCTACTCTGAAAGTGGAGGCGTAACTGGATGTGGAAGCCAGTCGGAGGCCATTCCCCTAGCACTTTGCAACGCAGCAAGGACATGGAAAACATCTGAAACACAGGCATCCATCCCACTGCCACCAAAGTCAGCAACACACTTTCACTTCGTACAATCCACAGAAGATGTCTTCCATGATGGCAACATGAAGGAAACATAAGCTAATACACAAAATCTGAATTGCCTCTATTCCATAATGATAAGAAATACTCAGGGAAATGATATTAGCAATATACGAAAATTAATTTTACTATTTCTTCAACAAACCAGTGAACTGAGTTCATAAAACAAAACTACATTCACTTTTATATATCTTTTTTCTAATTTTTCATCATTCATTCATTTTTCCATCTATCTACCCACTCATCCATCCATAATTCAAACCATCTATTTTGCTCTCTTCCCATCTCTAGCGATAAACAGTAGATGAATGTCAACATTAATAATGATGTAAGATTAACTAAAATCAAAGTAAATTCTTTGTTGGTATCAACCAATCAACTGATGTATGGTTGATAGGGATCAATCACTAGACTGGTTGGTGTGTTCCATCTCTTGCATCTGTCTCCTCTTCTGATCAAATAACATCAAATATGATCTGATCTAATAGTCAACCATGTTGGCAGACAACAAAGGATGAAAAACAAAAACAAAGCAAACATCTATCATATTACTCACAACTTGAATCCTAAACACACACACACACACACACACACACACACACACACACACACACACACACACACACAGAACTACAAAACATAAAAACAAAACTTGCCTACCATCAAACCTAGATACAAATTGTTTAAAGCATAATGAAAGAGTGTTTGAAAACAAAGTGCACAAGGCATAAATAAAAGCAAAGCAAACAAAAAAGAAAGAAAAGAAGTCAGAAAACAAAGACAAGAGAGACAGATGGACGGGGGGGGGGGAGACAGAGAGACAGACAGAGAGAGAGAATAAAATTCTTGCACAGAATTTTCAGAGGGCAAGGCTGCGGTTCACAGTATCATCCAAGCAAACAGACAGAAGAAGAGAAGTCTTGCATCAATCAATTTGTTTTTGTGGGTCCTGCTGTTCAATCATATATACAGTATTACAACTATGTACATCACCTGCACCACACACAATCACATAATCTCTCACACTGCTTCCTCAGTGTTTTTTTTCACATTCATTCAGATCTTTTCTTTTTCTCTCTCTCTTTTAAACTCGTAGAATTCTCCATGGGTAATATTTCAGCAACCCATGGTCTTCAACCCCTCACGCTTTCAAAGCTCAAGCAATCAACCACCTTCATTAAGAAATCAACGCAGTCTTTAAAAGTCACTATACGTTCTTTTATCCAAGATTTAAGTCACAGCCCAAAACTTCTTCTTCGCCTTTTTTTTTTTTTTTTTTTTTTTTTTTTTTTTTTTTTCCGAATCAAGTTCTGATATCACTCAGTGTAACCGTCTCAAGTCAATACAAGCTGCTGGTTTCTAGCTTGCAAACAGAGCACTTGTGGTATCTGAAAAAGAACTGTCCTTTGCTCTCACACTGCTCCAGGTAATGCTCTGCCATGGAACTCCGTACCGTATGACTTTATTTTTCCTGGACCCGACCTGCAGACTGTGTTGTCACTTCAGTATGTATAATCACCAAACCTCCAGTACCATGAGCACTCTTATTCTCAGCATCCGACACGAAACATGCGTGTACAGAACAGAAACCGCTCGGCAAATGATAGTCTTTAAACAAGCATCATTTACATTTTGGGAGGACCCGTGCCAGCATGCTGAAATATAACTGACTGGCTTGACTTGTACAGTGAAGCGTACTGCTTGGTGCCAAATCGGGGTAGCAGTTTCATGACGTTGGCATCCATTATGGTCATCATGAACACATCACAAAGGACCCACAGCGTTACAGATCTCTCTCTACACACACACACACACACACACACACACACTCACACACACATACACACAGCCCCTCTCATCTGCTGACAACAGGTGTGTAGGGATGAACCACCAGCTGTTGAATCTATTCAGTTACTAAAACTATGCGTTTTCTATGTGTTATAGACAAAGGCAAGCTGACGATTCCCATTTAAACTGCTGATTCTGAGTGCACAGGATTAAACCCTTTTGTTTGATTATTAATGAAAAAACAATCTGCAACTCAAAAAAAAAAAAAGAAATATATCAGAAGGCAACACAAGTGTACGAGTGTTTCAAATGAGAGATTATGTGTTCTTTCTCCATAGTTATCACTGTCTTGTATTTTTTCTTTCTAGGCAACAGCATATGCTGAAACTCTATCACTGCAGATTTCAAATGAGAGATATCAGGTTTGTTTTAAGTTTATTGTTCTCCAGGATACAACTACATCAGAAGTCATGTCCTGCAGAAAATCAAAAGCAATTAGAAAAAAACCCAAGTAATGCATCAATTTCATAACCCTCAGGTTAACCTACTGATGTGCTTACAGCTGATCACACTGGTCATGTTGAAACATCAGCACCAGCCCCCCCCAATCATTGATCACCTTTCACTGAACAGAAATAAATGATCACCAAAGGGTGCCACAGAAGGCGTCGAGAGATGACGCAAAATGGTCTGCAATTAAGATCCAACTGAAGTCTGGGAATTGGCTTCCAGAGCCAGCTGACCTGCACATCATCGTTCGTGCAGTACCAGTGTTCAACACCTTCTGACCCAAAAGCAAGGTGATAGGGTGACTTCATCCAAACACTCTCCTTCCTTCTACCATCACTCTCCTTCACTGCTCCATCCAGCTCCCCTACATGCAGCCCCTGCCCAGTCTGTCCTATGAGACAACCCCAGCACAGTATTCCAACAAGGAACGACACAAATCAAGTCATGATCATGCAACCAAGAGATCCTACGCTGCTGCTGCCAGGTCATTTTCGTGGTGTAAAGTGGTTCCTGTTCTGGTCCAATATGCTCAGGACATCACCTACTACACCCACTGCTGACCACAACAATTGCTCTGTCATGGAGCAAGTGTGAGAGAGACCCCACTCTGAACAGCATCACCAAGTCCATCCATCCACAGCCCCAATGAACCTACCCGCATTGACAATGTTGACATGAACTCTCCATGTGCATGGATAAGGAGAGGAAACTGACACCAAGGTCAACATGAGAGCAGGACATGAACGGCAACAGAAATTCAGGCTTTATGACGATCAATGAGGATGACGATGATGATGATGGTGTTCCAATCTAGTCTGAAACTAGAAAGCAAGACTGAACTCTACACTTCATTTTCTTACTGTCCAAGCATCACCCAGGCCAAAGAGATCCAGGCACCTGCAGAGTTGGTCAGGAGTCACATTCATCACAAGGGTGTACTCAGTGCTCACCTGTGCAGTTCCAGTCTTCCCAAACAAGTCCATATCACATTCATCTCCGAGTAGGAGCCCTTCAGGGCAAAAAAAAAGTACAGATGTAAATGGCTCTGACATTATCAAACTGACTATCTCCAAACCTGCAAGCCCCCAGAGTTAACCAGTGTATCACAGCAGTTGGGTCTTCAACCACTTGTCAGTCTGTGCGTTGTTTGGTAAATATCTGCAAATCGGGATAATCCAATCAC
>JADBJO010000013.1:395000-412500 GCA_016801955.1 Conus betulinus
GCTTAGTTGATCTCAGCGTGTCAGTTAAACAACCAGTAAGTACCAACTGTCCCCACAATTGTAAAACATACTATTTTCATGGCGGGGGATTTAGTGAATTCTTCCCATCCCCTCAAAAAGCATTTTTAAACTTAAAAAACACATTTAAGGCTTACAATTTTGTTTTGTATTTATACATTTACAACAAGTAAGCCTAATTTTTTCTTTGTTGCAGTAGTGGTGGTTGTAGCTTAAGTATATATAAGCAGACTAGCTACACAGCCCAGATCTTGAGGCCTCTCTAGGGGCCCCTTTAACTCCAATTATCTTTACATTCAGCTCATGCGCAGTCATTTGTGTTACATATCGAATTCAAAAATAGCTCACGATGTTTTGGGTCACTGTCCAAGAGATTTCTGAAAGTAGTGAAAGTATTAGTATTTGGTGATCTTTTCAGCTGAACAGAAAGCATATATTTGTGTTATCCTATTACCAGCAAGTTATTTTTTTTAAATAAGGACTGCTGTGGCTCATTAGTATTTTTTTCATATCAGAATTTGCTTTATCATAATTTGTTAATGTGAAAATTTTATTTTTTTTTTCCTTTTTTTTTAAAACAAGTCACCTACCCTTTCTTTTTCCAATCATCTGGGATATAATCAGACTGTACTGAGTTGTTATGAAAAAAACACTCAAAGGAAGAGGCGATTCATGGTGAAATGTTGGAGGAATTCAATCAGGTCCCAAAGCTTTGTGAGGTTCTAATGCTTTCAACTGTTCTTGACTACAAGCGGACTAATAATTGTTTTGTTACATTTTGATGTGTTATTATATAATAAAAACATTCCTCAAGACCTGGTATATTATCTGCAACATCTTTTTATACACACGAGCAACAGAATTAGTTTCAACTTTAACTACGTTGTCTACAGCTGGACCTATCTTTTATTTCATGAACACCAATTGCAACACTGACTTTGGTCTTTTCTTATATACATAATTTCTAAAAAGCCTTTGGATTTTACAGTTATTAGCAACTTTTTCTTTTACAGTTTCTTTTAGTTTTCTTAAAATGAATTAAGTACACTTGTTCCTTGTTCCTAAATGTTAAATGGGACTGTTCGTACAGTTTGTATCTTTTACTGATCTTTATGGATTTTTTGTTCTTCCAGGATAGTTCAATTCTTTTATCACTTTTTGTCAGAATCTTAGGAATACATACATCCATTATGTTAAACAGTAACATCTTCAAGTTTCTCCAATCCGGATTTATATTCTTAATATTTAATGTCCTTAATATTCATGTCCGACTAGTCAAAATCCTTGAAAATTTTTTCTCATTAATTCATAATCACCTTTGTTCAGGTTAATTTCATACTTCTTTTTATGTTTGTAATTCACTTTCATGTAGAGCTGAAATGAAAAAAAAGTAAAGTCTCATGGTCACCTTTCCATAGATCCAATTGACTAATATCAACACAAGGTCATTCGCATCTACTACAACTGTACAAGCAACCAAGCCTACCAAACTTGGGCCTAATCGATTTCGGCTGCATATGCCATACACAGTGAGAATGTCAATATTTTGATTGTGGGGCGGGGGAGATGCACCACTGTTATCGTTTTCAAGCATATGATTAAACTCTGAACTCTGTAATGCTTTAAATTTAAACGGCGATACGCAACATTAACGAAGAAGTTCAATCAAAACGCTTTCTAAAGTTGTGACGCTTGCTGGGTACTGATAATCATCACTACAAACCACTAGTAACATAATAAGCAGGTCCGAGTATGAATAAACATCGACCTGGCTTAAAGTATAGTCAAGCGTCGACTCACGAGTAACAACTAAAAACGTGGTGGTGGGAAAACAAACAGGACATGATTGCGTCATTGGCATTCTGTGGAAATCATCAGCATTCATCGCGAAAGGTGAAGCGACGGTCGTTTGGTGTTTGTTTTGCCCCTGACCCATTCCTCTGACTTTCAACCACCGTTTCAACCATCGCAACATAAACAACAGCGTCATGTTTGAAGCCTTCCATTCATTCACAACCTTTAAACACGCTAGCTGTGCCTTTTTGTGATTTTTTTTTTAACTCGATGAGCTACTCACCTTCCGTGCTGCCGCCATCGTTGTCAGGGGTATTAACTGCGGCAGCAAGCCAAGCTTGTGATTGGCTCCAACTGCCTCGCACGGCCAACTCCCAACCACGTGGCTCGTGTTGACAAAGCAGAACACAGCGCCAGGTCTGAGTCGTGCTTGGGAGCGGAAGTTTAAAAAAAAAAAATAAAAATAAAAAAAAAAAGGCCCGTCGATTAAACGGACATTGCCCGAAGACACACGCTATCGGATCAGAGCTGTCGTACTTCTCCCCTGGCCATCGCCTCGCTCTGTCTCCATCCCAGTGACTACCCATCTTTGTTTTGTTTTGTTTTGTTTTCGTTGGGGGGGGGGGGGGGGGCGCCTGTTTTCCTGTTCCCTATAACTCTCTTCCTCCTGACCCGCTGCCCCCCCCCCCCCCCCCCCCCCCCACACACACACACACATATCTGGATCTGGATATACAGACGAAAGGGCAAATACTGACGAACAGGAGAGAACAGATCGAGCCTTGAAGTTGAGCTGATCAACGAAGTTCTGCTTCCAGCTTGCCATATAGACGTACAGACGGCACACAACAGCCGAATTTTACGCACGTTCACTGCGACAAACGTTTCTTTGTCACGATTTCGCAGAAAGACCGCTCTATCAGGTACCCTAACTAAGAAAGGAGAGGTGGGAGAGTAGTGTGCATGTGTGCGAGGGGTGCGTGTGTGCGCGCGTACGTGCGTGCGAACGTGTGTTTGTTTGTGTGTGTGTGTGTGTGTGTGTGTGTGCGTGTGTGTGTGTGTGCGTGTGTGTGTGTGTGTGTGTGTGTGTGTGTGTGTGTGTGAATGTGTGTGTGTGTGTGTGTGTGTGGTTACACACACACACACACACACACACACACAGAGAGAGAGAGAGAGAGAGAGAGAGAGAGAGAGAGAGAGAGAGACAGAGAGAGAGAGAGAGAGAGACAGAGAGAGAGAGAGAGAGAGAGAGTATGCACAGGAAAGGACGTGAAAAAGATGATGAATAGACTGGCTTTGACGGGGTATGTGACAAAGCAAGGAACATCCATCTGTACAGTTTCTATCTGCCATGGCATGAAACACGGCGTGCTTGCGTGCGAGCATGCATGCGTGTACGCGCGCGCGTCCATATGTGGGAGTGTGTCAGCGTGTTTGTGTGGGTGGGTGGGTGGGTGGGTGTGTGCGCGCGTGCGCACGTGTGAGTGTGTGTGTCTGTCTGTGAGTGTTTGTGTGTCAATGCATAAATGCCAGGAAAAGGCGTGGAAAGAGGTGGTAGAAAAAAAGAATGGCTGTGCGTGGGAGCATGGATCACCCACCCGTATGGTAATCTCACAGGCACACGCGATATTGCTCATAAACGTCACCGACTGCTGTGAGAAGCCTCGGAGACACGCAAACCTCTCAGCGAGTAACTGACATCAGATTACGGCCGCCATCGTTGAAAAGGGACATTATTAGTGCCAAGTAAAAGTAGACGCTGTCTACGTTTACAACGCCACAGCAGCTGAACCAAAAATACGTTTTTACTTCTTCTTCTGTTGAGTGGCCGCCATCAACTGGTGATGACTCTGCCTCTTTGCGGGGGGGTCTGCTTGTGAATGGTACAGAGATGCCAGTCAAACAAAAATCCCACGACCTTCATGACCCAGCAGGCGATGTGGAGCTGCTGCCCTTGCTACACGCGCTGTCGGACACCCCGACCCCCATAAGGGAGGGTCAAGCCCACACCTTGCGCCAGGCCATGAAAAAAAAAAAAAAAAAAAAAAGAAAAATTTACTTTTGCTGTGACATGCGTTTGGTGGCCCTTGTCACGAAAAGTGTCAAGAGTGCAGTGGCTGAAATTTGCTGATGGTATGGAGCTCCAATCCCGATGGTCCTTGAGAGAAAGGAACCCTGTCTGTACTGTGTTCTGCAGGGGAATTTGGGCAAATTGCTGGCCCTGAGTCGCTCACGTGGTGGCAGGGGTTTCAGCTGCTCTTTCAGCCTTGATGCCTGTACCAGATTGTTGTTTATTTCAAACACCATCACAATGCGGGTTGACTTCCTGCGATTCTCCAGCGATGGCCAGTTTGAGCTTCTCAATCAGCTTAATCACATTTTGTGTTGTGATATCTATTGAGCACAAAGCGGGCAGCCCGTCGTTGGATCCCCTCAAGCTTTGTGATGTTCTTCTGATAGGCTGGAGCCCAAGCAGTTGCTGCATACTCAACAAGTGATGGACTAGGGGCTTGTATGCTTTTTTTTGACAGCTGGTGCGCTGATTTTAAGACTGCGCCGGAGAAAGCCTTGGACTTGGTCGGCCTTTGAGCACACGGCAGCAATGTGTTCGTCCCAACTTAACTGACAATGGATTGTAACTCCAGATATATTCACGGAGTCGACGGTCTGTAAAGTGTGGCCATGTAGTTGGTATTCCCTTTTCTCATACTTTCTGCTTCTGGTGACAGGCAGAGTTTACATTTCCCTGGGTGAAACTCCATGTCCCAGCTGCTTTCCCAATTGGCAAGCCTATTAAGGTCGTCCTGCAGCTGGTCATGGTCACGTTGGCAATTGACCACCTTGTATACTGCAGTGTCATCCGCAAAAAAAGTCTGGCCAGTGCCGTCAGGTTTTCTGGAGGTCGTATATGTAGACTAAGAATAAACATGGGCCTAGTACAGAACCTTGTGGGACAGCTGATCTTGCACTGACGTAAGAGGAGTGGGCTCCATCCACAACCACCGCCTGCCTTCTGTGTCGGAGGAAGCTCCCGATCCACCTGCTAACCTGCCCCTTGGATGCCGTAGTGGGAGAGTCTGTGGTGGAGAAGACAATGATTTACCTTATCGAATACCTTTGCAAAATCCACGACAAGGGTGTCGGCCTACTTTCCTCTCTCCACATTCTCAAGAAGTTCATCTACGAATTCCAGGAGCTGGGTTTCACACGATTTCCTCTCCTGAAGCCATGCTGCTGGTCGCACAGAATGTTGTTGACTTCCTGGTGGTTCATGACTGCGCTGACTTTGATGTATATTCAAGCAGCTTGCAGGAAATACAGGTCAGGAACACTATCGATAGTTGGCAGGATTGTGGTGTTCTCCTTTCTTAAGAACAGGAGGAGTAAATGACTTGGGCGGTCCTTCCAGTCTGCTTGTACTAGTCCTAGTTGATGGGACTGGTAGATGGGAATAAATATAGGCGCTACTTCGTCTGCTAATTCTTTTAAGACCTTTGGGCTAATTTCGTCCGGGCCACCTGCTTTGTGAGGGTTCAGATTCTGTGAGAGCTTGTGCACACCCGTCTCTGTTACATGAATGTCCCTCAGTGTGGATAGTTTCCACCCGTCAGTCCTGTCTTCTGTCGAAATTCCTCGCTGGTATATTCATGTCCGCTGCCGAAGATCAACTGGAACTGGTCGTTTAGCAGTTCCGCCTGAGCTAGTGGATCTGACGTCAGGCAGTCTTTCTTCTTGAGTGGTGCGATACTAGTGCCGGAAGCCCTCTGGTACTTGATATACCTCCAGATGCGCTTGTTCTTGATAGGCTGTGCTGTGTCTTCTCCTGTAAAGGTGCTGTTGAAGTAGTTCCAGTAAGCCTGCCTTAGCTTCCGTTGGGTTTCCCTGTTCAGTTTCCTCGTCTTATTTTTCAGTTCCTCTACGCCATGCTTTTTCATCTTCTTGTAGACTGTCTCTACGTCTGATGAGCTTCAGCACGTCTGAGGTGATCCAAGGTTTCTTTGCTTAAAGTCGGGAAGTCTTGTGTGGAATGTGCTTTTTGACGGACTGTTGTATGGTGGTCTTGGATAGTTCTTCAGTGGAGGCCGTGTCCTTGACATGCTCTGTTTTCTTTTAATTTCATCATGTTCTCTCTCATGCTCTGCCAGTCTGCTTTGGTGTACATGGGAATCTCTCGGCATAAGTTCATCAAGATACGTGCGAGGTGCTTCCAAGCAAAAAAAAAGTTCAACTGAAAGTAATGGCACTCTTTTATTTAAAGCCAACAGGCTCAAAGACGGAGTCACACAGATGAGCTCTTAGGCATGATGTACTGGTCCGAGTCCACAGGTACAGTTTACGCCCAAAACGCCATGTTATTCTCTATTACGCTCAAAGCTGCACTGTCGTCAGATCAGCCAGTGCCAAAACATATTCATCGCACAGTCCAGCCCTTGACCCATACCATACCTCACTCTGAGGAGGATCTCATGTCCGTTTCTTTTTCTGTGCAAGCACGATCCACATGATCCTTCATTTTCCTGTCGTCTGCTTGACTTTTCACTCCAAAATCCTAGTGCCTTTCCAATGGCGTAGAAACACAAGGAGTCCACAAGTCATGCATCATTCTGTCACTTTTGCTGACATATGGCATCGAACTAATTTACTGACGCCAAATTCCAGGACAAGATCATCTTTTTCACATTTAAAAAGATTTTTTTTTCACACAGCCAGGCGATTTTCACCTGTTCAAACTTTGTTACTTGCTCGGTCTTTGCTATAACCGTCCTAGATGAGATTAACGTGCTATTGGCCGAAGGGCCTTAAGGACAAAAGAGTGTTTTTGGCCTAATCTGTAACCCCGAGCTCTGACCTATTATACGACGCGAGCGGTTCAGGTCAAAGTTACAGATTAGGCCAAAAACGCTGTATGTACTGAATTACGAGTGTGTTTTACACTTCTTCTTTTTTTTTCACAGAAGCAGGAGAGGAGGAGAGAGATAGCATGAATAAGACGAGGTTAAAGTATAAACATTAAAATCTGTCTGTTGACAGATATGGGAACCATCAAGTGCCGTCTGTTTATGCTCATCAGTTCGACTTTCTTGTGCAGAAAAATGCAAAGAGAGAGAGAGAGAGAGAGAGAGAGAGAGAGAAGAGAGAGAGCGAGAGAGAGAGAGACAGAGACAGAGAGACAGAGAGACAGAGAGAGAGAGAGAGAGAGTCAGCAAACCCCTTTGAAACGTAACGTGGTCCATGCAACGTGGGCGGGGGTATCATTTTCACCGAAACACAACTATTAAATACGTAAGATGACTATCACAAACTGCACCGATGCCAACAACAAACCAACATACATTGACACCAGAACACAAGGGTGCAAGCAACGCTTCTTTCAATGAACAAATACTGAACAGACAAGTAAATGATCGACTAATATGTCGTGCTCAGACGTAACAAACAACAGACATTTAAACCAAAAAGTTCACCACACAACACTTCCTATCTCACAGTCAGCACAGAAACCTGACTGTGATCTGGCAAGTATTCTCTGGTACCTTTTGTTTTTGTTTTGTTTTGTTTTATTGTTTGTTGTCTGTTACATATGAAAAAGACATATCTGTCGACACTTAATTTGCCTATACCGCATTGCTTATCAAAATAAATGTTGCTTGCACCTTGGGTTTTTTTTTTTTTGTTTGTTTGTTTGTTTGTTGGTTCGTTGGTTGGTTGGTGGTGGTGGCTGGTGGTGGTATATTATTTATATTATATATATATATATATATATATATATATATATATATATATATATATATATATATATATATATATATATAATAAAACAATAAATTCCAAGGATAAGTACCGAGCACCATTCCAGCAACTTACAGAGCAGCTAGGTGTTGCAATGACTGCAAGAAATATTGAATTATAATAGACATAAGAGCAAGCTTTTGTTATAATTCAATATATATATATATATATATATATATATATATATATATATATATATGTGTGTGTGTGTGTGTGTGTGTGTGTGTGTGTGTGTGTGTGTGTGTGTGTGTGTGTGTGTGTGGTTTTGTTCGTTTGATTGTTTGTTGTTTGTTTTGTTGTTGCTGCTGTTGTTTTTTGCGTACATGAATTTCTGACTAATAATCAAATACGTAGATGAAGACGACAGCACGGTGCGGAGGAGGTGTAAGGAATGCACTGGCAGAACCTTTCCGCTGTGACGGTCACAAGAACTTCGACTTGCAAGTCCCCAACAGTACCGAGTCGCTGAACAAAAGACTTCAGAAATGATCACAGCTTGAAATGAAATGATCACAGCTTGAACGAACTAAAGGTTTTGGGACTTACTACGGGAGAAATGGAATGCGAACTTGCCTAGGGGGGAGCACGAACACGGATAATACAGGAGAAAAAGGGAGGCGTGGGGTGGGGGTGGTGGTGGGGGACAAAGAACCACACGTCAGAATTAGTTTAACTATCAATAAAAATAAAATTGATCCACATTCACTGCTGGTTCATAAAGGTAGTCTTGCGTATAGTAGGGAAAGGGGGCAGGGGGAGGGGGGTCTTGGGGGACAGGGGAGGGGTGCAGGGGCAGGGGGGGGGGAGAGGACAGGGGATGGAAGGAAAAGGGGTTGGGTTATAGAGAATAGACAAAAAAAAAAAAAAATAGAACGTAGACAGAAAGGATAAAAGGGAAGAAGAGAAGAAAGTGGGGAGGAAAGGGAGGAGGAGGGTGAAGGAATGTTGCGGAGGTGATTTACACAAAGATAAGAAAAGAACTGAAAACAGCATGTGTGTGTGTGTGTGGTGTGTGTGTGTGTGTGTGTGTGTGAGTGAGAGAGAGAGAGAGAGAGAGAGAGAGAGAGAGAGAGAGAGATGTACATGAAAAAAAAAATCATTCTCACAGTCACCAGAAGAAAGCTCCATATACTAAATCTGTTCTGAGAGCAGAGAATGTCGGCGAAATTGCAAAACTATTAAGTCTGGAACTTACAACAGGATGCAGAATCTGAAACGCTGGAAGCACAGAGACCGTCTCTGAATGGATCGAACAAAAGCTCGTTCATCAAAGAAAAAACACACGCACACTTCGACTCCTTAGACATCTGCTCAATGAAAATAACATACGGAACCATATTTACCATCCGATTCTTACAGCAAGTAACAGGGTGGAATGGGGAATGACTGGAGGAGAGAGTGGGAGAGTGGGAGGGGGCGGGTTGGAAGGGGGAGAAAAACAGGAAAGGGGGAGTGATAAAGGGCGGTGGTGGTGCTAAGGTTTCCTAAGAAAAATAACTACAGGGGGTAGTGAGGGGATATATGGTCAGAGAGGGTAAAGGTGGGGGTGGGGGAGAGACGGGAATTAGGCCTGCTAGTTGTGTTCCATCATTCTTGACAGTCACCGACATTTGTAAGCCGGGCTGTGGCTGTGGGGGGGGGGGGGGGGGGGGGGGGGGGGGGGGGGGGGATGAGCGGCGAGGGTACGGTGCCCATTTGGTGGCACAGAAGACGGGACAGAAATGAAAAAAAAAAAAAAGAAAAAAGTTTTATCAAGTCCCAGGTGTGTCGAGTCCATGTCTACAAGTTCCAACTGACAGCGGAGTTTCAGAGGAGGGTTGGGTATTTTGCTGTCTAGACCTGCTCTTCTCATTCAGTTCGCACCAGATCGACTTGCAAATTCGCCTCACGAGCCATGAGTTCAGCGTTCAGTTCAAGGCCAGTAAAATCGAGCGTCTCCGTCATCTTTGGACACGTATCGCCTCTCAACACTTTTGCACCTTTTTTCTGTCGGTGTCAGACCTGTGGCTGGAAGAACGTTTCCGCAGTTTCGTTGTGGGTCCAATGGACCACTGGCCCTCAGGCAACACACATTGTTATGACGTAGAGCACGTTTCTCAGATCTGCAGGTCAGACGCTACGATTTTCCTGAAACCTCCGTCCAACAGACCCTCATGGTCATCAGCATCACTAGACTGTTTGCCAGGTGCCGCACCTCTTGGCACTGAAACGTGAATATACTCTTGCGACAATGTTCGAGGGGAACAACGTGGAACTGTGGTCTTTCAGATTTCGGTCAAGTTTCTCCTGTCCGTCTGTCTGCTCCGATCGCCATGCCTTCTGGACCCCCCCCCCCCCCCCCCCCCCCCCACTCCCCCTTCCTCCCCCCCCCCCCACCTCCCGGCCTTCCCTCCTCCTCCCGCCCCTATTTTCCTGGTTTAAGTCCAGAATGCTCATGTTCTATCTCACGATCTTGCTCTTTGTCGGTAAACGCGGGCCATACGTGGTAATCCTGACCAGTTTCTTTTGCTTCCTCTTCCCTGGCTCTGTGACAGTGGTCTATCTGTGGAGCCTCCGTTCCTGAGTTCATTGTTGACAGGGAACTTCTGTCCAACGACAGGGGGTGAGGATAGCAGCTATTCATGAGTAAACATCCATGTGAACATTTCGGGAAAAAAGAAACCTGAATACTACCGTTTTCGACAGACAAGCTGAAATCCAGTGACTCAGTCACAGTGCCTTCTTTCAAGGTCTAATTGATGATATGCAGATTGAACTGTTTGAAGTGTTCAGCGAAAACTGTAAAGTCATTCTTGTATGGGAATGTGATGGTGCCGTCATCGCCGTTACGGTTTCAGTCCAGCTTCTTCACCTTGTCCTTCGTGCCTAGATCGGCCATCCAGGACGGCAATGATACGGGACATTTCTTCGTCAGCTTCCTGTCCAGTTTACCCACGTCGACATCTAGAAATTTGCAGGCGGGACAAAGTCCGGTAACTGTACCATGGCCAGGTTCTGCAAACGTGGTAGACCTTCCACCAATATACGAACAGTTGTGGTCAAGAATTCGTTCTAGCGCTTCAAAGGGCAACTGTCAGGGACCCCTGTGTCCGACGGGGTGATTCGATGGTGCTTTGGCAACAGTTGAGATGCCAACGGCATTACCGACATTGACGAACAGAGTCATCACATCACAGACCTCGAAGGTGGCCGTTTCCGGAAGAGGAGTACAAGCGCTTGTTCATCTGCAGGACTTTCAGTGAAGGAACTGCTTGCTGTCCCTGACCTGATGAGGCACGAACTGGGTCAGAAGACAAATCATCTACTGCACAAATACAGGTGATGGTTGAGATGGCGTGACAGATCCAGACAGCAAACGTCTGCATGGGAAAAAGGGCGAGGTTCATCAGGGGTCGTCATCAGTGGCTTTCTGCAACCGGGTCCGGCGTTTTAAGTTACAAGTGATAATAATTATGACTAGTTCTTCATGATCGCTTCTCTTCCAGGCTAGTTCTGATTTGTTTAACTCTAATAGTAGTTTCTCTACTGGAATCCGCTCTGAAATGCCATAGTAATTGGGATCCTTCCGTTTCTGGGTAATGAGAGTATTATCATGCCTAAGAGGGTAACGATTGGGATTCCTGCCTCGTCAGTTCGAAGGCACGTAGCATTGTCGTGAGGGGCAGATTGCAGACCTGCTGGGTGGCTTTTCGTATGTCTTTTGAGAGAGAGCTTTTCATTCTTCTTCTGGCAGGAACAAGAAGTCAATCGATAATCGAATCTCTCGTCATTTTTGGATTTGAAAAAAAAAAAAAAACGACATACTGATTCTATTTTCTGTTTCATTGTATTATTAGTTAAACACTGTTTCTACCATTGTAAGTTGGAAGGGAAAAAACTTCCTGTGTTACAAGTACTCACCAAGAAGCCGAAATACATATGCAAAATCGACGAATACATAGCTCGTAAAAACTTTGAATATGAAAATTTTATTTCCAAATGGCTTCTATCTGAAACGCTGTTCGCACACGTAAGTTGAAATTTGACAGCATGTTTTATTCGTACCTTAAATCTGATGTTGAGTGCATGTTGAATTGTACGTGATATTACTGTTGTTGCGATTATACCCGTTTTTTTGACATGTACGTTTTATCCCTCTACACTGGCTCAATGGAAATAGCACAGAACATTTATGTTTACTGTCAGGTACTGCAAGCCACCCACACCCAAATTCCGAACATTCGGATCACCACGTGTTCTATCTGCCTTGTCTGTCTGTCTGCTTGTCTGTTTATATGTTACCTCTCTCTCTCTCTCTCTCTCTCTCTCTCTCTCTCTCTCTCTCTCTCTCTCTCTCTCTCTCTCTCTCTCTCTCTCGTGAGGGTCGATTGCACGCGAATTAATACGCACTGACTGACTGATTTAAGAAATGTGAACCCAGAAGTATCTTTTTTTTTTTTTTTGGTACTTAAATCCAAGCACACCATCTGTGCGCACGTGTGCTTGTGCGTGCGTGCATGCGTGCGTGCGTGCATGTGTGTCTGTCTGTGTGCGTCCGTGCATCTGTCTCTCTCGCGGGCGCATGCACGTGTATGTGTGTGTGTCTGTCTGTCTGTTTGTATGCGTGCGTGCGTACGTGTGTGCGTCCGTCCGTCGTGTGTGTGTGTGTGTGTGTGTGTGTGTGTGTGTGTGTGTGTGTGTGTGTGTTATAGTGAGTTAACATAGTTTTTAAACTCTGTGTGTGTGTTTCAAGACGTTGCCATCCGATCGAATCGCTGAACACTAGCTGAACACTCAGCTCCCTGTTCCTCTCTCCCCGTCTCTGCAGCTTCTCTTTCATACAGACAGCGAGAAAACAACGCTGTCCTTTTGTTTGTTTTATAGAAGGCTGGAAAACAAAATCGATGGGTTAACAAAAACGTTGGCGTCTTGTTAAGTTGTCGATGATATTGTGAATTTGAGAAGATGAGAAGATAACAGCAGTCCAGCTTGATACTTGTCGCTGCGTTTTGCGCCAGCAATGTAGGAAAGTAGCTATCGTGTTTTTAAACACACACACACACACACACACACACACAACGAGACTGAAGGGACTGTTTAAATCGCTGATGGTGGGATGCCCCCTTCCTCAGGATGAGGCCCAAAGGGGTGGGATGTTACGTACAGTGGTTTCTTCCTGGGCCAGGAGAAGATCTCCATTCTACCTTGGCATTATGTGTAAATAGATCTTGCTCGGATATATACACGGGAGGTAATTCGGTCTTACATCCCGCGTTCGCTGTGAGCGCCTCCGCCGATTCTAAAAGATGGATGCCGTCGGCAGGCACGCCCAAAGCAAAATTCCTCCGTCACTCGGCTAAACGGTTCAATCAGCCACAGAGAGAAAATGTCGAAGAATCGGCGTGGAATGTTGTGCCTGTAACGCACAATATCCCCAGTGGTTACCGTGGCGTGCGCTTCAAAACCAAGTTTCTGACATTTTAGATCTATTTGCTTGACCCATAAACAAGGAAAAGGCCTCTGATTTTTTTTTTTTCTTTATTGCAATTCTGTCGTCCCAATGTTGGAAGGCGTCCTGGAATATACAGTGCAGATCAAGGATTGTCACAGACAGTTCTATGGGGGAGTATGCATACTCCAGGGGGACAAACAAACTTGCATGTTGTTTTATGCTGCATCAGAAACACGAATCTTTCCCTCTCTTTGTATGCGTTTCCTAAAGAAACGACGAACAAGGTAAAGGCAGACCAATAAGAAACAGGGCACCATTCTGACTCGCACTTCCAGACCAGTTTTTAGAACTGTCATTCTATGCACAACTGACTTTCATTCAGTTATGCACCAAGTTACTACTCTTGTCTTCGTTGCCTAAAGCAACATCTAACCTATATTATCCCCCCAAACTGTAAATAAGTAGTAGTAATAATAATAATGAAATAAAACAAAATGAACTAAAAATAATTATCTCACCTTGGGTAACATACTGAGTATACAGCTGGTCTTCTTTGCATGAATCTTTCCGCGGTACCTACTTCTTTAACCGAGGGGAGCCTGCAATACTCGGCACGCTATGTCAATGTATCTTAATTCAAATGATGCCCGCTTGTACCGTCTGTGGTTCAGTCTGCACGCTGGCTCAGCAGAGACTCTCTCCGGAGTCTACACTACAAAGACAGTCTCTGTCCCCCCTACAGCTGCTCCACCCTTGGTCTGTGGCACCTCTCGGTTCGCTGCCCTCGTCCGCCCTCGCAGAGCTCGGTCCCAGACTGCGCGCCTTCGGGCGACATGGGATGAGTGGGGGTTTTATATACCCTATTCGCCTGTCTCAATCGGCCGCGTGGGTTTCGAGGGCGTCCTAGCGGCAGGCGTAATGCCCACAGCACTGCGGCGTCGGCTTTGTCGTGGGTAAGCGTCCCGCGCCGCCGCCGTGGCAAGCCCGGGATCCTGAATCCGCGGGTGGATGGCTCAGGTATTCAAACCCTGGGTCTGTGTGTGGGCATGTGACGGTGGGGTGGGGGTGGGGGACGGGGGGGGGGGTTAAAGCGGAAGGGGGAAAGGGGTGGTGGTGTGTGTGCGCGCGCGTATGTGTGTAAAGCGAGAGAGAGAGAGAGAGAGAGAGAGAGAGAGAGAGAGAGAGAATGTGGGTTGGTTTGTTTGTGTGTGTGTGTGTGTGTGTGTGTGTGTGTGTGTGTGTGTGCATGACTGTGCGTTAGTGTGTGTGTACGTGTGCGCGCGAGCTTTTGTGTGTGTCTGTGGAGAGAGAGAGAGAGAGAGAGAGAGAGAGAGAGAGAGAGAGAGAGAGAGAGTGAGAGAGAGAGAGATTCTAATAAACGGAGCAAATGCACAGACAGCTGGTTTCTTGATCTGACAGCCGAAGAGCTGCATTTCGAGGAGGCGCGATTCGGACAGCCTTGAGGCACGGGGAAACGGCAGCCCGGCGGATCTGGCACCATGGACGCTGAGACCCTGGGTGGACCTGACCATGGACATGGAGAACTGGACAACAGCAGCACACAACGGAGCAGGTGCAAGTGACATCCGGCAGGGAGGCCGTCGAAGACAAACGAAGATGTAGAACTTCCTCGGCTGGGAATGACCGAGGATATCACGTCCTGGAGCATATGGTACCGGAGTAGCTCAGTGGACAGAGCGCCAGAATCGTGGTGAATCGCGTCGGAATCTGTGGTTGCGGTTCCAATCTCCGCGGGACCGTTTCTTAACAGGTAGGGGGGGGGGGGGGAAGGAGAGGGGGGGGGGCAGCTTATTTCCCCCTCGGAGTTCACATTGATTCCGACTCCATTTTGTCAAATTAGTTGATACAACGACACACAGCACGCAACGAAATAATGAAGATGTGAATTTAAGAACCAAGAGATTGACAAACTGAATGACGCAGGAAACGACTGAATATAGCGCCAGCAGGCAGTTCTTCGAAGGGTCGACTCTACCAGGCAGGCAGCCCGTTCTATAAACGAGGGCGCGTGAACTATTAAGGTTTGAACTTGGTCTCTGACCGAGGATTGGAGCTGTTCAAGTACTCTTAAGAAGAAGAAGGAGAGAACCACTACCACCACCACCCACCACAATAATACCAATAATAACCACAACGATAATAAAAATAATCATAACAATAAAAATGAAATGCTTCAAATTACGGATCGCTCTCCTAGTCTCCATCACTATCACATCAAATCTTCCCCACCCCCCACCCCCTTCCCCTCCGCACCATACACTTCCGCGCCCCTAACCTCTCCCCGACGCCCTCCTCTCCCCCCGCCGCCCCCCCCCCCCCCCCCCCCCCCCGCCCCCACTCCTCTTCACACACACACACACACACACACACTCACACACACACTTACTTGTCCCCCACCCACCCAACCCACCGCCGAAATGTTCAGGGATGCCATCAACTCCATCACTGACGGTGCGTAATGCATGAAAGAAACGGAGAAGAAAAAAGAATTCCAAGATCTCCCGACCCGATCTGATCATCGGGGAAATACAAATTTGACATCACGTTATGTCATAGACGTAGGCTATATGACGACTGACGGCGACACCAGTTTTGGTGATTAGCCTGTGACTGATGGAACCAATGCCGATTTAATTTTAGAGCTCCTGATACGACTGCCCTTTTCGCACCTGTCGGCTATACGCGCGCGCGCGCACACACACATGCACTTGCACACACACACACACACACACACACACACACACACACACACACACACACACAAACATACATGCACAGACACTCACGCACGCCCGCAAGCACATACACACACACACATGTGCAAAAACACCCGCGCGCACACACACACACGCATACACATGCGTGTGCATAAGCGTAAATGCAGATTTTACGCAATCAAGCACGCACACTTACTGAGTTAGACTTAGAGAGAGGGAGACAGAGACAGAGAGAGTGAGACAGAGGGAGTTCATATGTTTGTGTCAGTGTGTGTGTCAGTGTCGGGTAGAGAGAGAGATAGGAAAGACGTGAGGTGGATGACACAGAGACAGAGAGAGAGGCAGAGAGAGTGAGAGAGAGAGAGTAAAGGAGAGAGAGAATGACGAGAAAGAGAGACAGTGGCGTGAGACACACGCACGCGCGCGCACACACACACACACACACACACACACACACAGAGTGGGGGAGGGGCAGACACACAGACAGACGGACGGACAGACAGACAGACAGACAGACAGACAGACAGACAGAGAGGAGGGGAGAGGGACACAGAGGGAGACCGTGAGTCAGACAGACAGACATGCTAACAGGGACGGAGACCGACACCGACACTGACACTGATCTAATGACTTTAATTAACGACACAGGCCAACAGCCCCCTCTCACCGCGGCACCACAGAGACTACTTTATATCAGCGCGGGCCATCTGCACATGAGTCACATTCAAAACGCAGTCACATGCACTCTCCTCACTACGGGATCATCGGTACAGATGCACTAACACACGCGAACAAGCCAGAGAAAGAGAAGAAAAGGGAAGAAAGGGTGAGTGCGGAGGCGGGAGGGGGCGCAGAGAGAACCGGACGCGAATACGATTTTAACACCCCACCGCCATCCCCAAAAAATAAATAAATAAAAAAACTGCTGCACTTGACACTGTCAGACTGTGAATGAATCAAATGTAAAAAGAAGAAAAAAAAAAAAAGTCTGGGTATTTACCCTGATTTCATCCTCAGACAAAGAACAGCAGGAAAGCGGAACATAATATGAAAGGAGGGATGGGGGTGGGGGTGGACTTGGAATATTTCTTTATGAGAATTATCTTACATTTCACCTACACCCCCTCTCTTACTAGTGGTGGAAGGAGCAACTTTCCGGTACTAGTCATCAAAGAAATTTTTATTTGTTCCGGGTATTGGTAAAATACGGAAGACTGGCTCTGAGATAATTTTCCTTTGGCCTGTACTATTGATTACAAGTACTTATAGCTCTGAGATAAAGAATTGAAGAGAGAGTTCAAACATTCAACATTCGATTGAACAACAGAGAACTGACACAAGTTAAGTGCACTTTCACACATCAACTTTTATTACTTACACATAGATAAGAAATGGCGTGACACTTCCATAGGCTGTGTTTCAGTTCTCATTGGACTACCACAATGAGGGGTCCTTCCTCACTCCTACTTTACTCGCTGGCACTCTGTGCAGCAAGCTTAAGTTGGCATACAGGGGTTCTGTCTAAGTTACACTGAATGTATATGGTTATGATACATCCATACCCCTGCTTGCTAATACCATAGACAGGTTCTCATGGTTTTCATTATAAAGTGAGGGTAAGGGTCTGATGGGTTTGAGTCCAGGTGGTAAGCAAACTTAGCTTTGCTTCGGAGAGAAGAGTTGATCTCTCCTGTGGCTGGTGACTGCCCCACTGGTGTAGATTAGTTGT
>JADBJO010000013.1:430000-435000 GCA_016801955.1 Conus betulinus
CTGTCCATTGATTTCATGAACCGAGAAGATGTTTAATTGAAAATCCAATTCCTCTATATGAATGTATGTCATATGTGAGAGAAAATGGGTAATGTGGCTAAATTATTGTTTATTTGCTGTGAATGTGTGTGACCACAAATTAATTTCTCAAATTGAGATAATAAAGTTACTTGACTTGACTTGACTTGACTTGACTTGTGTGTGTGTGTGTGTGTGTGTGTGTGTGTGTGTGTGTGTGTGTGTGTGTGTGTGTGTGTGTGTGTGTGTGTGTGTGTGTGTGTGTGTGTGTGTGTGTGTGTGTTCGCATGGAAAGGGCGCTGGGAATGGTGGTGGATACTTATGGCTATGATGGGAAATGTGATATGGCATGATACAGCCTCCTGTATGCTATTAAACTGGGCGTAGCATGGAAGACCCACCTTTAGGGAGAGAGAGAGAGAGAGAGAGAGAGAGAGAGAGAGAGAGAGGAGGGAGGTATTATCAGATCACTGATCAGTCGGTGTAGTAATTCTAATACAGCGATTTTACTCTCCTGCCGTACTGTTTATTGACACACTGCAAGTATCCAGAATAAAAAGTCTCGGTCGATCGTAACCGAAGAGACACTGTTTACAATGAGAAGGCCCCACTCACATGGAACAGCGGGTAACGTTTTGACTTGGATCGCAGATTTCCTAAAGAATAGCACTCAAGTGTCGGAGCAAAGACAGTGCGCCCTACGGAAAGACGTTTCACTCCGCGGGAAAGTGAAGCCAGTGGTCTGGCTGGCGCATTCCATGCTGCCACTCCCACCTTCACTGAGTATCTTTCCACGCGTGTCCAGCATGAGGAGTAAGGCAAGAGGCACTTGGTGCGCCGCACCGACCTGTCATCATTCGTTTCGGTTGTTTTCTTTTCCCAAAGACAAAGAAAGGTGAATTCATTTTCTGTGTTAAAGGCTATTTCCTACTTTTCGTTGTTTGAGAGAGAGAGAGAGAGAGAGAGAGAGAGAGAGAGAGAGAGAGAGAGAGAGAGAGAGAGAGATTTGGATTCGGATGATTTATTCATATAGGCCTTAGCCCCTTATGAAGACGTGAGTGAGCAGAATATATGAATTGAAATAAATACTCATGATTGTCAAACATTCCAAACATAAATAATCTAGAACATCAAGAAGTAGCTGTTTCTCTAAATCTAAATGCCTTACACAAAAAAACAATGAGAATTTCGAACAAATTTAAACAGAGAAGGCTGTGTATAAATTTTGGCTGAATGCATTCGGTTCTAATGTTCTTTAGGGCTGGACAGCAAAGAACAAAATGGATTTCATTTTCTGGAGACTCTTTACAAAGCGGACACAACAAGACATTGTCATCAACAACGGTTTTTGTATGTGAACTAAAC
The DNA here is from genome assembly GCA_016801955.1 of Conus betulinus. Classification (NCBI taxonomy): domain Eukaryota; kingdom Metazoa; phylum Mollusca; class Gastropoda; order Neogastropoda; family Conidae; genus Conus; species Conus betulinus. The sequence goes on from JADBJO010000013.1 coordinate 431,384, forward strand.
TTGTGAACCTAAATTTGGTCATGATATATTTCAAGTGCCTGTCCATTTCTAAAGTTAGATAAGGTTTCAGATCAAGAAAGCAGCAAACATTTCTATAGAAATCAAACCTCTCACTATGCTGCACATGGTCTGACCATTTTTGCTAAGTGCAGTCAACCAATCGTTGACGAAAACAATGTAAAAACTGCTTAACATTTCCAGCACCTTGACTTAACCACACGAAACCAAAACACCATATTCAAAAAGACAAGTACGTACTTTACTAACCCAGCTGTTTTTTCCTCTAGCCTCAAGACCATAGAACATGTTATAAGCTTTGCGCGTGGTAATCTGTGGTCCTCCATATGAAGTAAATTCAGCCAATAAGGGATGCATTTTACTGCTGAAACTATGTACATGGGGAATCTATTCGTATCACCATAAATCAAGTCGTTTGGCGTGCGCCTGTCCACACCCAAGAACCTTTTTAATGCGAACAGGTCACAGACTCACAGTATACAGCAGCGCCATCTAACCCCCATAATTCAGACCCATACTGTACACTGAACCTGACTATCAAACAACTTGAGAATATATTAAAAAGACGTATATTGAGAACATATAATTTCTTCATAATACAGAGTAAAGCATTCTTGGCTCTGCTAGTAAGATCCTTGCACGCACCAACAAAACTTAGACGTGTAGAGAAAAAATATACCCAAATACTTATAAGCATTCACAACAGGCATTGAGTCATCATCGTAGAACCATCTTTTTCTTGTACTTTAATAACCACCCTTACGAAATACAATGATGTTACTTTTGGACAAATTAAACCTTAGTTGGAGAGAAGCAGCTGCGCGTTGTAAACTATTCAGTTGAGTCTGTAAACCAATAACAGTCTCCGATATCAAAACCACTTCATCTGCTAATAAAAGAATAAACAATTCAAAAGCATCCAGTGTCAGCAAAGCCCCATGTCTTCCATTGTTGATCACTTCAATGGCTAATTCATTAATAAAGAGCGAAAATAGAACAGGACTGCCAGCATCACCTTGCCTAACCCCAGCTGTACAGTTATAAAATCTGTCAGTTTAGCACCACAACGAACTCTAGCTCTACTACTCATACATGCTTCTGATACATCTGTAGTTTACCCCTAATACCGTTTTTAATCATGACTGGCCAAAGAAGATTTCTATGTATGGAATCAAACGCTTTTCAAAGTCTATAAAAGCAACGCACAATTTTCGATTATAGGAAAACTGTTTCTGAACGATAGCCATTAAAAGTAAACATGTGGTCAACAGTCGAATAAACTTTTTTTGAAACCAGCTTGGTGATCACCAGTGATTTTTTTTCCTCTATCCATTCTTGCAGAGAGAGAGAGAGAGAGAGAGAGAGAGAGAGAGAGAGAGAGAGAGAGAGAGCGTTCATACATGGGCGCATGTGTGTTAGTTATTTCTTCAATTTAACGTCTGTCCACTTTAAGTGATATTAGACAAAACAACGCAGAAATGAGTGGATGAGAGAAATGGAAATAGTGTATGCAAAATGCTAGTATAGGCCTACGTGTGTGTGTGTGTGTGTGTGTGTGTGTGTGTGTGTGTGTGTGTGTGTGTGTGTGTGTGTGTGTGTGTGTGTGTGTGTTGTGTGCGACTTTGACAATGAAAAGAAAATACTGTTCTAAATGTAACAATTTAAAAGGTAATTACAAAGCACAAAGCAAAAAACAAACAACAAACAACAACAACAACAACGACAACGACGACGACAAAAAACCTGGAAATATTTACACAAACGAGCCAACTGGGCTTAACATCAACGAATTTACAAATGTAAAAAAAAAAAGGGGCGTGAAGATTCTGGAAATGCATTGGGAATCTTTTTGTCGGAAGTTGGAGAGAGAGATGAGTTAAGATACGAACAATCAAAAGGAAAATGCAGAGTATTGAAACTGTCGATTGCTCCACAAGCGCATTGTAAATTTCTGTGGAATTTTGTACGAAGAACGTTAACTTTAAGCCTATAAAAGAGAGATCACAGTTTCCGAAATTAGTGTACATGTACATACGTCTTTGTATACAATTTACGAATTATGATTGACGAGTTAGATGGACGAGTAGATTTCTGAGTTCTTGAACAGCAGCTCAGTGAAAAATCTTGTGCATGTATTTTAAAGAGTACTAAATCTTTATAAGGTTATGAAAAAAAAAACTCAAAAGAGACTCTTTTTAAGAGTCCATAGGCTTCGTGAAGACTCCAAGGTATTTTGATATGGACAGAATTTTCAGAGTTTTTGGGATCCATACGGACAGGTCTGTCTGCCCATTCATTTCCTACAATCCCACAGTGTGTCGGAATCCAGCAACAAAAGTCCACTGTTATCCCCTCTAGATGTAAGGAAATGGATCAGATTTTTAGTTCGGTGATAATCTCGGCGCGATTGGTAGCAGCAATAGATTCCATTGCTTGAAGAACAGATTTGGAATCAAAACAAAAAAAGTATTCTAGAAAAATCACGTGGAATGTCAATAATATAATGCGAGAGCCATTAGAATTGCTATCAGTTCAGCCGTAAAGACAGAAAACCCCTTTCCAAGATGAAAAGATTTATCTGCTTTCAAAGCAGAAATAACAAAGCCGGAACCAGCATTGCATTTAACAGGGATCGTCTGTATAAACTTTTAAGTGATTAGGATAACTATCGTCAATATGTGACTTGGCCATAGCACCTAAGACGTTATTATTAACATTCTTTTGCAAATCAGTGTATTATAATCAAACTTGCTGGGATAAGTTCCCAATGAGGAATGGGACTCAGGGGATAACGTGGGGCTATGGTTTTGTGATCAATTTTGGCAGATTTCAACAGGTTTGAGGAGTACGTAAGGATGGTTTTATTTGATCGTATTGTTTTTGCGCGTTTTGGAAAATCTAAATCAGATCGCATATCAGCTTCATCCTCATTTGAGTTTTGAAACAGTAGAACATCTTAGAATGTATTTAGCACAAGCTAATTTCGATAAGCATCCAGGGGCAAAACGCCAGCTTCATGATATGTCCCTAAAATGGAAGCGTAAACGGGAACTCCCAGGGCTATTCTGTATGCCTTGCAGTCTATGCTTTGTGTAACTTTTAAAAAGATACTTAGGAGCTGAAAAATATACTTCTGTGCATTTGAAATCCTTGTCCTGACCAGAGAATTTGATAAATGAATTAAAGATAATTATAATTAGATGATTTGCTCCCCATGAAACGGGCAAAAAATAAAAGTACTAGGATAATAGAGAAAGCCAAAAGCGATTACTTGTCATCATTTTGTGTAAATGAAGTTAATGATAACAAAGATTTTAAAAAGGTATGGACAAAGATACACGAAATGAAACACCTTAGGGCATGAACAATTATCCCAACATCAGCCCCAAAAGCCCAACATCAGCCCCAAAAGCTGAACTTTTTTGTGTGTTGCAAAAATAGCTCCAAAATTAGTCTCTCAGACAAGTGCAAAACTTTGAGGGAAGACCACTCAAATAACCGTATCCATTCAGACCCAGAAGAAAACAACGAACATTATTTAAATGCAGAAATAACATTAGAAGAATTAAGAAATGCTGTATCGTCATTTCCAACAAAGA
>JADBJO010000013.1:437500-502500 GCA_016801955.1 Conus betulinus
ATCTGGAACCGCCTTCCTTCGAATGTTGCTGAAGCACCTTATTTGAACAGTTGTAAAAACAGACTGGACTTTGTCATGAAACAGTACATAGTTTAGATGTGCTTCCCACCTTCAGTTTCTGATCAAAAGATCAGTAGTTTTTAGCAAACAGTAGAAGGAAAGAACTGAGACCTGAAAAGAATCGGCGACAGGCCTAAAGGCCTACCTGCATTTGGAGCCGACTATACTATACTATACTATACTATACTATACTATACTATACTATACTATACTATACTATACTATACTACTATGATCCTTTAGATGGCGTAGTGGTGGCGTGGGGGTGGTGGGAGGCGGTGGGAGGAGTCGGATGACAAGGGACATCACTCTTTGTTACACTCCGTCGCTTCCTTTGTCATTTCCAATTCATAACCAGACGCATCTGCTGACACCAAGTGACGGGATTAAACAGCTCAGAATGTCTCAAGTTCGTCAGAATTTTCACGAAGAATGTGAGGCAGCCATTAACAGGCAGATAAATCTGCAAAAGTATGCAGATTATGTTTATCTGTCAATGGTGAGTAACTGAATATCAACGATGTAATAAGTTAACCTAGTTTTTCATTGAAAAAAAAAAAAAAAAGAACACTTCATGCTTGTAGTCTAATGATAACCAGTCACAGCTTTGCTAGCACTCATTAAACATAACGAGGAAACCGTCTGCATCTGCATCTGCAGCAAGTGTGTCGCCACAAATCAGTTCTGGCACATAATTATTCACCAATGGAGAAAACGTCGAGTACAACAACAACAACAGCAGCAGCAACAACAACAACAACACACACACACAACAACAACAACAACAACACACACACAAATACACGCGCGCACGCACAATTTTTTAACATGTGGCACAAAGCGGTGTTTAAAGTCTTTCAAATTAGCACTTACAAGTTACAGTTTCTTTTTCTTGGGCTATTCCAGCCTGTGCTGCCCACAGACCGTTACGTTTGGATGACATCATAATCTTTCAAAAGCATGATGGACGAGGACAAGCAATGATTAAAAAAAAAAAAAAAAAAACCAAACAACTTAAAAAACAAACTGTCCAGGATAGACTTGGAAAAATGGTGTAGCAGCACACATGAACGAATGGGTGTGAGGCTGGAAAGACCTGATGGTTATCAGAAAAGCCTTGTCCTCATCAATGCATACATGTGCATCCACTGATCCAGGTACCCACTCATCAAAAATGGATTGGACCTTTCTGGAGGAAACAGAAATGTGAGACAATTGCACGAACAGTTTACAACTTTTAAGTCTAACAATGGAGGTAGATGCAGTGACACAAGCACTATACTGGCTTTCATCCACAGGCAAGTTTAAAACTCAACAAGCCATGATACTGACTGAGTCCATGGACCTACTTCAAAAAGTGGAGAGTGGAATGGGAGGCCCTGCTTGGCATGAGCGAATGCACAGCCTTCCATTGTAGAGACTCATATGGATGTACTGCCCAGGACATGCAGGAGTTAAAGGAAACAAGACAGCAGACACACTGGCAGACATTGACAAGGCAGCAATAAGAACTGGGTTGCAACTTGGCTGATCTGATGTGATAAAAAAATCTGAAGAATCACTTAAGCAACCAAGACCAAAGCCATTATACCAATTACCATAGACCATCTTCCAGATCTGAACATCAAGAGAGGAAGTGGCAGCATATCCAGACTTAAAAGGAAGAGCAAGAAACATCACCAACTAAAACAAACATTGGAATAATCTCAAGGCCAACACTGCAAAGACTCCTAGAGATAAGGGCAAACTCATACTGGGCCTTTCCAATAAACACAAATGATCAAACACATGTCAACTGAGAAAGGCTTTTAATCTCTCAGGGACCCCAGTGCATACTGTGGATGTGTGCACTGCACTGGTATGTGTTCATCAGTGGGGTGATGCAGGTATGTTAATAACTTAATTAGGGAGTTCACGGATGTGAGTATGTAAGCCTTTGTGTATGAGTGTGTGTGAGTGTGTGTGTGCCCGGCGCTGAACCTGCTCGTGACCTTCACCGCTTTCATAAGCGCTGGCATCGGGCGTACACGTGCACGCACGTGTTCATCAGCGGCAGACTGAGTACTGATTTTTTTTTGTGGTGAAGTTTTCTCTTGTGATAATGCATTATTCTTCTTCCACACTTCATAACTGGATATGATTAACTCTGGGGGAGTGATTTGTGTGTTGTGATTCTTCTTTGTGCCGCTTGATATAACTTCGGTTCATACCGCGTTCTTGAGTTTTTGTGTGTGTGGGTTTTTTTTTTGTTTTTTTTTTTCGTGGGTGTTGTTCATCAGTTGCGGAGACTGACTCGCCAGGCGGCCCGGTCAGTGTGGCACAGTGCTGAGATTTACAAGTACACTCCACCAAGCGCTTATTTCTCTGTCTCTGTCTCTGTCTCTGTCTCTCTCTCTCTCTCTCTCGTGCGTGCGTGCGTGCGTGTGTGTGTGTGTGTGTGTGTGTGTGTGTGTGTGTGGTGTGTGTTGTTGTTGTGTGTTGTTGTTGTTGTTGTTGTTGTTCTCTCTCTCTCTCTCTCTCTCTCTCTCTCTCTCTCTCTCTCGCACGCGCGCGCGCGAGCGTGCGTGCGTGCGTGCGTGCGTGCGTGCGTGCGTGCGTGCGTGCGTGTGCGTGTGTGTGTGTGTGTGTGTGTGTGTGTGTGTGTGTGTTGTTGTTCTCTCTCTCTCTCTCTCTCTCTCTCTCTCTCTCTCTCTGCATACATAAAAGTAAGAGTGTGCAAGTGAGTACCTGAGCGTGTTTTAATGATAGAGTAAGCTGTAATATCTAGTTTCTCTCTCTCTCTCTCTCTCTCTCTTCTCTCTCTCTCTCTCTCTCTCTCTCTCTCTCTGTCTCTCTCTCTGTGTGTGTGTGTGTGTGTGTGTGTGTGTGTGTGTGTGTGTGTGTGTGTGTGTGTGTGTGATCCATCTGTTTATATACCGCTGTTGTTAGTGTGTGGGTTTCTGTCAGTGTGTGTGTGTGTGTGTGTGTGTGTGTGTGTGTGTGTGTGTGTGTGTGTGTGTGTGTGTGTGTGTGTGTGTGTGCACGCTCTCTCTCTCTCTCTCTCTCTCTCTCTTGCTCTCCCTCCCTCCCTCTCTCTCCCAAGTCGTGAGTAGGCTCACCATGAAGATGAAAATGCGGCAACATTTTGCATTGGAGTGTGTACATGTGACATCAGTTTCAAATGATTGGAACGGGCAAAAGTACAAGGTCAGGTAGGAAGCATTTCATTGTTTATAACTGACATCTGCATGTGTAGCATGCTAAAATCTTGCTTTACTAAAAGCATGGTGCGGCTGTGATAGAATCAGTTTCGGCATGCTTCACAAGCACGTAGAGCACACAGATAGACAAGCAAAACATACTTAGGCCGTGCTAGGGAAACCACCGCCGTGTTCCCAGTGAAGCTGATCAGTGCCGACAGTGACTGTTTATCTGGGCCCTGTGCCAGCTGTCAGGTAAGGGTCCTAGGATTAATTTTCTGTCAGTTGTAAAGGAAAGATATGCATGTTCAATATGTCTGAGTTTGAGCGTGATTCAAAGGACAACGCATGCTCTCTACTGAGTTGAACTTTCATTTCATTTGTTGTGTGTTCATTAGTCTGTTTCAATTGTTTTTTGTTGACAAATCTTTGTGGTGCTTGTCAGCAATGCGTATGAAAGAAGACCCAATCATGTTTGGTGTCATTCTGTCAGTCAGAGACCCCACAATCCAGTGACATCAATCGACCACAGTTCGCTGCATTCTGGTGCAAAGTATTAATGAAGAAACACAACACCCCATTTCCAAAACACTAGTATCAGTGAAGCTGATCAGTGCTGACAGTGACTGTTTATTCGGGCCCTGTACTAGCTGTCAGGTAGGCGTCTAGCAAATAATTTTCTGTCTGTTGTGAGGAAAAAATATGCATGTCCAATATGTCTGAGTTTGAGCGTGATCGAAAGGACGACGCATGCTCTCTACTGAGTTGAACTTTCATTTCATTGTTGTGTGTTAGTTTGTCTGTTTCAATTGTTTTTTGTTGACAAATCTTTGTGGTGCTTGTCAGCAAAGCGTATGAAAGAAGACCCATTCATGTTTGGTGTCGTTCTGTCAGTCAGAGGCCCCACAATACAGTGACATCAATCGATCACAGCTCGCTGCCTTCTGGCATAAAGCATTAATGAAGAAACACAGCACCCTATTTCCAGGACACTATCAGCCAGACAGCTAGTATCACATTACGCGTAGGGAGGAAAGGTTGTGGGAGGTTAGCGCAAGGAAGCTGACAGCTGTTGGCAGCTGTGCGCTATCTAAACAAACTGTGGCCGTCTCCATCCCTTCCCTCCCGTCTTTGCTCTGCAACTGCTGGGCGGTCAGAAGTTATTGTGTGTGTGTGTGTTGTATTTGATGTTATTGTTCTTGTTCTTGTTCCTAAGTCTTCTTTTGAACATTTTTTTTCCCACAATCAATAGTACACCCAGTCACTCACACGTAGACACACACACACATGCACACACGGACACATATACACACATGCGCACGCGTACATGCACTCGCTCCTATATGCACACACATGAATGCACACACGCATGTATACACATACACGTATATGCCCACATACAAGGACACATACACATACACACAGATACGTGTGTATACTCAAACAAGCCCACAAATCACACACACACACATGTACATACACTTCTGCACAGCACACACAGACACCCCACACATGCCTATATGCGTATGTGTACACATATACACACAAACGTGCACACATGCATGTGCACACATACACATGTATACGCATGTACACGCACGTCATGCACATACCCATGCACTCGCATATACATGTGGGGCCATGCCACACATCCATATTTATACACACCGTGTACATTCACTACACACACATACAATGATAAAAAATGGCACAGCTAATGTTAGGTAGGTTCTCAAGGTCTGACCAGTGCAATGGGTTTATGTGTAGGTGAGACATCTGTTAAGTCGTAGCCACAAGACCCTCTTCTTAAATTCTCTTATCTTAGTTATTAATTCATTTATCCATCAACTTAAATCAGGTGATCTCAAAACTTAGCGGATGTGGTGTAGCGTATATGGACTAGTCCGCACGAAGTGATGCCTCACTGATGAAATTGAAACTGAAACCAGCCTATGATAGTGATACACATGCACACACACACACACACACACACACACACACACACACAGTGCCACACACACACACACACACACACACACACACACACACACACATAATATATATATATAAGTCTGTCATACTGAACTTGGATGTCAAGAAATTCAGAATCAGATATTTCATGAGAATTGTGATATGATGTTCTGAGACTGGCTTTCTTTGTATCTTGTTGGTCTGACTGAAAGGCCACTTGTCTTTCACACAGGAATGATGGAATCCTTTGTGCTCCCTGCGGGAAAGTGACTTGATGAGAGAGAGAGAGAGAGTGACCCCCAGTGTGACCCCCCCCCCCCCCCCCCCACACACACACACACACATGCACACACACATGTGTATACACCCTACTTGAAACCTTATTAATTTTCTGTAAGCTATTCACACATAGTTGCACTTGCTGTGATACGATGATAGACAATGGTGAAAGAATTGAAATAAAGAAAGTAAAACTTACTACAAGCGGCCCCAACCACCACACTGTAAGCTGTGCCTAGGAAAATTTTAAAGACATGTTGCCTCTTTCCTATTCAGAGGGGAGAGAGAGAGAGAGAGCGTGTGTGTGTGTGTGTGTGTGTGCACATGCACATGAGTGTGTGTGTGTGTGAGTGTGTATGTGTGTGTGCGCACGCTTACATGGCTGCTTTTGTTGTTGCCCAGTCCTTCTACTTTGACCGTGATGATGTGAGCCTGAAAGGATTTCACGAGTTCTTCAAGAAGAAGGCTCATGAGGAGTGTGGGTATGCAGAGAAACTGATGGAATACCAGAACATGCGTGGTGGCCGTATTCTCCTGCAGGGCCGTGAAGGTGAGTTGGACATGTATAAACATTGCATGCATCCTATGTGAGAAACTGGAGGAATAAATGAGGTAAATGAAAATGAGTGACTGATACTTGAATGGTACGGGAAACGACTGAATGAGCGCCAGTAGGCTGCTCTTCGGCCGGCTCTACCTGGGTAGGGCAGCCCGTTGAGTGAGTGAGATAGTGTGTTTATTGTAAAGCGCTTAGAGCTTGGTCTGTGACCGAGGATAGGTGCTATATAAATACGCAATAGAATAATAATAATAATGAAAACCAAAATTCATTGTGTATGTGTGCTTTGTGTTTTGTCTGTGTTTTATTGCAGACTATGAGAGGGCTGGGGGGGAGGGGGGAGGGGAAATCTTTCCTTCACAGAACTCGCCATGTTCCTGGGAACTTAAATGAAAGTTCATGTCGTATTGAAATGCGACTCGCATGCGGAGCATTTTGCAGTTTGTTCTAAATTTGTCGTCTGAACAGATTTCTTTGTGAACAACAGGCAGCTGTCTCAGCAGGGACTGCGTCCTCTTAGCACAGTGCCTCTGATTTCTCCCAGCAGATCTTGATGACGTCGCTTTAAGTGAATTTGCTTACAAGTATAAAAAGTCAAGCTACTCACATTAAAGGTATCTTTGCAGCCATACACACGTATGTGTGTTCATGCACCGGACTACTGGGCTAGAGTGTCACACATTTACTTCTCTCTGACGTGACTGAGAACAAGAAATACAGTTTCTACATTATTTTATGCACAGATAAGAATTGAAGTGAGAACAACATTCATTGAAACATAGTAGATGGATAAATTCTACTCCAAGTCTAAGTTCTATAAATAGGCGTCTTACAAGGCTATGTTTTCACACACACACACACGCATCCCACACCACACCATAATTCTGTCTGCTATGTGAGTGAACAGGTCACTGTAAACTACACCATAACTGTCTGTTATGTGCGTGACCAGATCAGTATAGTTCACACAGTAATTCTGTCTGTTATGTGCGTGACCAGGTCACTATAGACCACACAGTAATTCTGCCTGTTATGTGCATGACCAGGTCACTATAGACCACACCATAATTCTGTTATGTGCATGACCAGGTCACTATAGACCACACCATAATTCTGTCTGTTATGTGCATGAACAGGTCTTACAGACCACACCCCTAATTCTGTCTGCCTGACCCAGGTCACTGTAGAATGCGTCTTAGACAGGCAGCAGGTGATGGTGGCACCCTGGGCCATCTGGCACCCAGGTTCAGGAAAGGGTCTGCGTGGATGTCTTGTAGGGACCCTTCTTCGAAGTGGAAGTCTTCTTCTCCTTGTCTTCTTCCCCTGCCTCTGGGTTTTGGACTCTGGCTTTTTTTTCCAGTTCTGTTCTTCAGTGTCTCTCTCTTCTTGCCTCTGTGCATGTGTCTAGTATTTTCCAACATCCAGTGTAAATACCTGTTTACACATGCAAAGACTCTCCTAGGGGCTACATCCATCTTCACCTCCACTGTGGCTCTCTCAAAAACTGTATTCTTTCCCACACCAGCGTGCATCCACATTTTCTTATTGCCTAACAATTAAGCTCAATCCTTGGTCTCATCAATGGACACAGCCGCGACAAAAATCATTCTCCCTCCATAATTAACCGCTTGAAGGCTAGCCTCTATCCACAAGTGTTCAGACCAGCATGGAGTACAGAGGGAGAATGTAGTAGTCTCAGTGCCATGAGATAGTACTGGCATGGAGTATAGAGGGAGAATGTAGTCATTAGTGCCATGAGGTAGTACTGGCATGGAGCACAGAGGGAGAATGTAGTCGTCAGTGCCATGAGGTAGTGCTGGCATGGAGCACAGAGGGAGAATGTAGTCGTCAGTGCCACGAGGTAGTGCTGGCATGGAGCACACAGAGGAAGAATGTGGTTGTCAGTGCCATGAGGTAGTACTGGCATGGAGCACAGAGGGAGAATGTAGTCGTCAGTGCCACGAGGTAGCACTGGCATGGAGCACAGAGGAAGAATGTGGTCGTCAGTGCCATGAGGTAGTACTGGCATGGAGCACAGAGGGAGAATGTAGTCCACAGTGCCATGAGGTGGTACTGGCTTGGAGTGCAGAGGGCTGTCTCATTGTGATTGTGACGCCACCGTTGGTTGGTTGCAGAAGCCAGACCGTGACGACTGGGGCAGCGGACTGGAGGCCCTGCAGGCGGCCCTGCAGCTGGAGAAGTCCATCAACCAGTCCATGTTGGAACTGCACCAGTGCGCCAGCTGTCATAATGACCCTCAGGTACTTTACCCTAGGACTTTTTTTTTTTTGTTGTTGTATTAAATGTGTAGTTCCTGCAGTTATCAAATTTGTGTTAAAGAGCATGGAATGAACTGAAGGGGATGCATGAAACTACCCCATTGTTTATTTTTATTTCCATTGTTTGTTTGTTTTTTTTTTTTTTTTTTAACTTTTTTCCATTGTTTTGTTTGGTTGCTTTTCCTTGACCAGGCTAACAGAAACCAATAGGTCAAGGCTTGGTTAATGTTCATAATCATTACCTTCAAGTGATGGCTCAGTGTTAAAGCTTTTCCTTTTGCCCATGAACTTTGAAGTATTTTGAAATGTGAGATTATTAATGGCAAACGTATTTTCACAGGACAGTGTACAGTCCAGTCCATTTGTAGTTGTCATGCAGTGTGTCTTGGGACAAGTTGAAGTAGGCAGTGCCAGTCTCCTTTGTCCAGGTCTCCTACTTGTGGCAGGCAGTACGGGTTGCATAGTGACCAGGATTGGAAAAGAATGTTTTGCAGCGCTCCCTGATTCTCCTTGGAGTTCTTGGAGCAGAAGAAAAATATACAAAAGTGGAACTTGATAGGTGCATGAATGTGTGCACAGAGTGTAAATGCATATATTTTTTTTATTTACTGTTCATGGGGATAAGAAAAGGGATGTATGTGCGATTCATAGCTGTCAGCTCTCCTGAATTTTTCTGGAATTTCCCTAATTTAGAAATCATTTCCGAAATCCCACATTTAGTGGGGAAAATCTGAATTCCAAAATCATTACGGAAAACTGTTGAGATTAGAGGGTCATGTTTCAGTAGGGATGATAAGTATCGCAGAACAAAGCCCAACTGATTTGTAGATGGGGGCAATTATACGCATGTTTTTACATCTTCTTTAAAGCCCTTTGTTCAACAGAAGGTTGGAAATGCTTTCAGCCCAAAACTGCTCTGCACCCTCTTCAACCCACCCCACTTTCTTCAGCCCCCGGTTCCTGAAATTTTGAGACCAGGAGGTTGACAGGTTGATGGTGATTGTATGAACAGGCACATGTTCTGCCAGGATGGCGTCGTGGAAAGCACCACTGTGCAGATATGTCATGTTCTGCCCTGAACTGGTGTTGCAGATGAGCGACTTCGTGGAGGACAATTTCCTCAAGGAGCAAGTGGAGACCATCAAAAAATCAGTGACTACATCACCAACCTCAAGCGAGTGGGCACAGGACTGGGCGAGTTCCTCTTCGATAAGGAAACCCTGCAGGAAAAACAAGAGTGAAGCCTCACAGGGGTGCGAAGCCACAAGCGGAGAGAAACTTCAAGGGACCAGTCATACAACAAAATACTTCAATGGATGGGAACGATAAGCATGCTGCTTTCCCTCTCGTAGTTCTTGGGCGGATCTGAGTGTGGGTTCCTCTAGTGCGCGCTCTGTCGAATTATGTTTGAATAATTTTTGTTCCGTGTGCTTGTTTGAATAGTAGTGAATTGTGTAACCGTCTGCATATATCAGAAACTGGCACAGGGGCGGACTAAAGTACACAGCCAGTAATGTAGTTCCCTGTGTCTGTTACATGGAAGTGAAAAAGAACTGGACCAAAAGCTGATTTCAGGATGTCCATTATATAAAGAAAAAGAGAGGAGAGAGAAGCTGATTGTTAGACTGACTGCTGTACATGCATGTTTGTTGAAAGTTTAGTTTTTCTAAGTTGATAGAACAATTGATTTGCTTGAAAGGGGGACCAAAGGGCATTAGACATGTACCTCCATGATAGCTGAGAACATTTTCAACCACTCTACCTGATAATGGATCACTTCTTGTTAAAAAAATAAGCATAACCAAGACTCGCCTCAGGAAGAACACACTTATTACCAAGTTGACATACTGTGTTCTAGAACTGGTCAGGACATATACAAAATGTGTTATTTTTATCGTCAGCTAGTCCAGTACCTGGCATTTAATGCCTTTCACAGGATTGGCATCATGTAAAACAATGGTGCCTGTGGTAGAAGTGATAGCTGTACCCTAGTTAGCAGTCATGAGCGCTGTTGATGTTATTTTATGCGATTGTCTGCACCTGCCTGCGTGCCTGAACGGTAGGGTATGTGCAGCCTAAATGAAGGGGCAGTCAGGATGGAGGATGGGGTCAGATGTGAACTGGAAAATTTGCTGCTGCTGTTTTAACGATTATTATCCCCTGGCAGGAGGTGTTAGGAGTGCAGTGATGGATGCTTGGGCTTCAGAGTCAAGCCATCAAACTTCAGGGAACAAATAATGGCAGGCCCCTTCCTTCCTAAACCCCCTCACAAAACTGTTAAACTATATTATGGTGTTCCCAAGAACGTAAGCTTTTGTATTTTCTTTAAGTGTATTTTTCAAACATTTTGTTTCAAAAGTTTGGATTTGCTTACTGTTTTTTTTGCTTTTTCTTCTGGTCTTATTATTTTTTTTTTTTACAGTTTCTTCACACATGAAGGCAATTTCCACAAGGCATAAAATTGGCATGTATCTAGCGTCCAGATTGTTTGTAATAGAGACTAAAAAGATAAAGAGAAGGGATAAAAAAAACCTTAAGCATTTAGTCGGAAGATCATTACTCCAAATGCTTTATCTTCAGTGCCTAACTCATTTCAGTTGGATCAGCTCTCTCTCTCTCACCAGTCATGTTCATGTTGTGCTCAAAATGTTAATGTAAACAATTATGTCTTTTGTTTTGTTTTTTTTTTTTTAAAATCTTTACAATTGATATACCTAGGCACAGGAAAAGGATATGCATTTTTGAGATGTCTTGCAGTTGTCTTTGAATTCCTCAGGAAATGGATGAGGAGGTGTGTTTTTCTGGTGGCAGAACAGCCTCCTAACTGCTGCCGTTTTGATTCGTTTACTTATTTTAAGATAAGTTTTATGACGCTCATTATTGCCCATGGACAGCCCTTACCAGCTCATTAGGGTTTAGTTCAGGCATCTCAGAAGTCTTATCCAAGAGCCCCTGTTCCCGGCCGTTTTCCTTGTGGATTTATTCCCCTTCTGAATGTTTCATAGCCTCATGACAAGAACGGGTATGTCGGGGTGTATGGACAAGTCCACGCAAATTGATCACTCTGCTGCAGTTGCGTGTGGGTTTTTTTTTTTTTATGTAACTGTGAATGAATGAATAACTTTGGGGGAAAAAAGACAGGGTGGATGAACCAATCATACAAGATGCTGGTAATGATGGTGATAATGAAAGGGGAAAAAAATGAAACGATTTGAAATTGATTGAAAGAATAGGTTATAGAAACAGTATACTATTGTAAGAAATGTATCTGTGTCTGATCATGTTGTAAACAAGTGAAGAAAAATGAAAAAAAAAAAAAAAGGATCATAGTTATTGGTAATCATCAATGTCATGTTTAGGGATCATTATAGAATAAATGTTGATGTTGTGCACTTGTATATCCGAGTGAATGTTGTTTGGGTGCATTGAAGATTACGAATTTCATAACCATAGAAAATGCATAAAGGATTTTACGCTTAAAACAAGCAAACCGTTGCACGTTTCTAATTATTTACATCCCTTGCATAAAAGCTGATCCCAAAACGTGAGTGGAGCGCGAGAATTGGTCTGTCTGATCAAACGGGTGTTGGATTCATCATTGTCTTGGTGGATCTTGACAATCAAAGGAGGCTAAAAGTATGGTCCAGAGCCCAAAAAACAAAGAGGAGACTGGGCAAAAAGGCAGGCTGAATATTTTCTTGGAATTGCTACAGAAAGAATAAGCCGAGTCACAGGTGAGGTAAGGTAAGGTAAGTTGAACATGTGGCTTATAGCCCAGCCAACCACAAAGGACCATATCAGGGCCGACACCATGTTGAAGTCCACTTACAAGTCCGAAAAAAAACAAACAAAAAAAAAACCCTCATTCACTCAGCCCTTTAAAATGCACCTAAAAACACATGCATCGGAAATTTTGTTAAAAATCTTTCCTCTGTAAGATCTTGGGCAAGATGAAAAATGTTGACCTCTTTCAGAAATCCAAAGATCACGTCAGGTGGGACATCTCTGAACAAGGTTTTCAATGCTGAGTTAGCTGTAAAATGCTTCTGTCTCACATCATACAAGTCCCAACATAGAAGAGAGGTAGAACAACAACACACTGAAGACAAGGAAAAAAGTGGAGATGAGTCAGCAGAGCAAAAAACCCTGAAAACTTTCCCCTTATTGTGTTTAACCATTGAATGGAAGTGCTTGAACATGACTTGATGGTCTAATGAAGGAGCACTAGCCTCACTGGGTATCTAACCAGTGCCATAATCATGATGTCGTGATATGTGACCAAACCCTGCCTACTGACAGGTTATAGCTTGCACCAGTACAGATATGGATGCCAACTCACATGCATTGCATATTGCTTGCACACAATTTGGAATTGTGCTGTGCTGTATAATAATAAAAAAACAAAAATGTGTAATGACATTGGTATCAGTGTTGCCCATGTGTCATAACCTATTATCCTCCTTCACATTCATTGGAAACTCTATTGTTCTGGTTGAGGAGAAAAAAAAATATGCTGAAAGATACTTCAAGCCTCCCAAAGCGGAGGTGTGTGACAAAGGTCTCTTGACCTTGAGATACAATTTAATTCTTCCAACAATGTGAGACTAATCAAAGGTCGCCTGTTCAGGATGACTAATCAAAGGTCACCTGCGCAGGAAGACTATCAAGGTCACCTGTGCAGGAAGACTAATCAAAGGTCACCTGTGGAGGTAGACTAATCAATCTGTGCAGGAAGACTAATCAAAGTTCATCTGTGCAGGAAGACTAATCAAAGGTCACCTATGCCTATGCAGAAAGACTAATCAAAGTTCCTCTGTGCAGGAAGAGTTTTAACAGTAAAGCGCAAGTGCTCCAAGCATGCCCCCTCTCTTCTCAGAGTGCTGCTTTCCCCCAACCCTCCCACTCCAGCTCCACTTTACCACCAAGCCATATCTGCCATGTGTTCTGACATTTCATTCAAGACACACACATGTGAAAGCACGTTCGCACACATGTGAAAGATTGTTCATACCAGGAGGTGCTTGGTCACTTCCCTTACACAACTGAATATTTGCACCGACTTGCGCTTCATCAAAACGCACACACCAAATGTCTCTTCTTTCTATCTTTGAACATGATAAATTTCACTAAATAAAGTAGTTGCACCTGTTCAAACTATGAATCCAAATACAGGAACAGATCCGTCTACATTGGTTTTGTGGCTGAAAGTCACTTCCGGCCCCAAGCACAGTCACATGTTCATTGTAGAAATGAAGGATACTGGTGCATTCTTACAAATGCCTTTTAATTTTCCTGAAAATGTACATGTCAAAAAACACAACTGACGGCGTGGAGAAGTCATGTTAGCAAGAACATGAAATGGGCAAGAAACCAAGACATATAGGGATCAAAAAAAAAAAAAAAAAAAAGAAAAAGGAGAAAAAAAAAAGGAAAACTGATCTCTCTTTGGCACTTTGCTGAACAAGGCATACCTAGGTAGGAATTAAACTCCGGTACAATCAATTTCTTTTAAATGCATTTTCTTACTTTTTTTAACAACACAGTTGATTAAACTTCATAATAAAATGAAATGGGACAAACCTGAACATAACATGGATATCAAAGAAAAATATAATGTTATTAATGCGTTCTTAATTTAAATAAGGTGAGCTGTACACATTTAAAAATATAATGAAGTAAATCGAAGTATGGAACAACTTTAACAATTGATCTGTACATATCATTATATCATTTTGTGTATAACGGTGACCACAAAAACATCAAAACAAGAGATGGATAATAAATAAGACATGGATAATAAATGTACTGCATGAAGAAAAAAACAAAAACTAAAGTTCATGTGATGATTATAGCACAGTGGACAATGTGAAGTACTGAGCATATCTCTTCAAAGAACAAAACAATCACGGTGCCCTTAACAAGCAATAAAACCATAAACAATCATCGTGTGGTGAAATTACATAAAATAAATAACATCCACCATCTTTTTAGTTTTTGAATTAAATCAAGCAAGACTTCTAAAACATATAAAGAAACTATCCCAGTGATTTAAGTGCACTTTGTGAAACAAGGTAATGTCAAGTATATACATTTGTACAACAGAATAGTCCTGAGACAGCACTGTTTTTGGTAACTGCGGTTTACTGGTACCACAAAAAAGTACCATTTATAAAATCATCCCACCATGGGAATGTTCCCCAATTACATTAGCAACCAATAAAACATTATCTGGAGGCAGTTGGTTTTATTTCTATGCAGAGATTGGCTTCTTATGCATGTTGCCCATTTGTCTGACTGTCCAAACATCTGGAGATTTGGAAAGGGAAGACTTTTCATGAACAAATGAAAGTGAATAAACCATAAAAGCAAAAGAAATGAGCAACAAAGAGGCACATAGAGAAAGAAATGGGAGGAAGCTGAAATGATAATTTTGGGGGATGGGGCGCTAATTCTCAGACAGAAAGGATTCATAATCCAAAAAGATTGCACCCCTTCCCTTAGTTTCTGCACGGGTCAGTCAGCAGAAGCAAATGTGTCAAGTTACATCAAAATAATATAATGATTTCAAATACTGCTTCACTGCAAATAACATCTTTGTACCCCTAACAGAGAAAGGCATCAGAAGTGAAGAATTCTTTTTTTCCAGCAAGACAATTGTATGAAACAAAACAAGAACAGGTCAAAACTCCAGAAGAGATTCAGAACCAATATCATGGCATGCATGCTGACATCATTCCAACAACCTGGAGTTTATGGGTCCTCTTCTTTTGATGTTTACCTGTCTCTGAAGCTCGTATTTCTATCACATTCTCTTTCTCATTGCCATTAAACATTACTTCCCCATCACGTCTTCCTTCCCATCAAAGTGAATGCAATTAGAAAACATCCTGTACGTTCTGCAAATGCTAAATAAAAACACACAGTTGACATACTTCACCTAAATCCAACCGTGATATTTGATTAAAAAAAAAAAGACCCCATCTTTCAAAGAGAATCTACTTTATGGGTTTTGAATATTAGGCTTCTAAACTCAAAGATTGCCGCACAGTATTCTTAGCAAACTCCTGTTGAGCAAACAGCCTTTTTCTTTTGTTCATACAACACAATGTCAACAGACACAAAGGGAAGCCTTATGAAAGGACATGCACTTTAGCCGAAAAAGATCTGCATGACTGAAAACTGGTTTAAAAAAAAAAAAAGAAACAAAACTTTTAATTTGCAGGTCATTTTGTTTCTTGTCTATTAAACATGGAATACATTTCTCTCCACATACTGTTGTCTTCATGCTGAACAGTGCACAGACATCATAACAATGTAAGAACTAAATAAGAGTGACTATTGCAATAGAGGGTATGTGTAATGACATTTGCCCTCTCCTGAACGCCTGCCACTGATTCAGGCACAATCAAACAGATTTTTAGCTCAACCTGTTTATATCAAAATGAATATTTTCAACTTGCAACTTGTCAAAAAAACACTGTTTCATCCATCAGAAAATGCAACTGTTATGGAGTAAGCATTTGCAAAGTCGAGTGGAAGAAAAAAAAAAAGAGGCAGATCCAAAGTTACATGCAGTTGAGGGGAGTGGTCACATTGGTGAGATGTGTACCCAGGTTTTAGTACAAATCGCACTGTGACACAAACAGGTTCTAATGGGGGAAAGCAATTGCTTCAGCTAAACTACAACTAACACAGTTAGGATGAAATGGAATCAAACTTTAACAAATATCATACTTTTCCCCTGGACAAAAGGGACAAACATTATTAATATCATACTATTCTGCCGTACAAAAATTTTTAATATACTATTCTCTGGACGAACATTTTTAATATACTATTCCGCAGGACAAAAGGAACAAATATTTTTAATTTACTATTCTGTGGGACAAACAATTTAAATATACTATTCCGCAGGACAAATATTTTTATTATACTATTCTGCAGGACAAAAATTTTTAATATCAAGCTCTTACCCCAGACAAACATTCTTTAGAATTATACTATCCGTGGGACAAACATTTTCAATATCATGCTCTTACCCCAAACATTCTTAGAATTATACTATTCCGTGGGACAAACATTTTCAATATCATGCTCTTCCCCCAGACAAACATTCTTAGAATTATACTATTCCGTGGGACAAACATTTTCAATATCATGCTCTTCCCCCAGACAAACATTCTTAGAATTATACTATTCTGTGGGACAAACACTTTCAATATCATGCTCTTTCCCCAGACAAACATTCTTAGAATTATTCCGTGGGACAAACATTTTCAATATCATGCTCTTCCCCCAGACAAACATTCTTAGAATTATACTATTCCATGGGACAAACATTTTCAATATCATCCTCTTCCCCCAGACAAACATTCTTAGAATTATACTATTCCATGGGACAAACGTTTTCAATATCATGCTCTTTCCCCAGAAAAACATTCTTAGAATTATACTATTCCGTGGGACAAAAGGGACAAACATTTTCAATATCATGCTCTTCCCCCAGACAAACATTCTTAGAATTATACTATTCCGTGGGACAAAAGGGACAAACATTTTCAATATCATGCTCTTCCCCCAGACAAACATTCTCAGAATTATACTATTCCGTGGGACAAAAGGGACAAACATTTTCAATATCATGCTCTTTCCCCAGACAAACATTCTCAGAATTATACTATTCCGTGGGACAAAAGGGACAAACAATTTCAATATCATGCCCCATCCCCCAGACAAACATTCTTAGAATTATACTATTCCGTGGGACAAACATTTTCAATATCATGTTCTTACCCCAGACAAACATTCTTAGAATTATACTATTCCGTGGACAAACATTTTCAATATCATGCTCTTCCCCAGACAAACACAAAAGGGACAAACATTTTCAATATCATGCTCTTCCCCAGACAAACATTCTTAAAATTATACTATTCCGTGGGACAAAAGAGACAAACAAATTTTGGCCTCTAATTTGTCCCTTTCATCTGGCAGAACAGTTAAATTTTTATTTTTAAGTTTACAACTAACAACTGATTCTTATGTAGTTTCAACTGCACTAAACATGACAAATGCTGACTAACCCTCAATCAAAAGCAACTGAGAATACCGAAACCCTGGTCACACTGGACTACCCAGTTGTCCAGTCTGGTCAATGACTTTCTCTCCGAGACACTCAAACTAACTTCAGCATGGCACCAGACAGCTACAACTCATGTTGGGACTACTTGACACTTTGACAGTGGCGCCGCCATGCCCGCTGGATCGCCTCTGCCGCCTGCCGTGCTTGCCGAATCTTGGCCACACGCTCTTTCTCCGCCTGGATGCGTCCCATGTAGGTGCTCTCTCACGCTGGGTGTCTTGGAGGGCGTGGATGCGGGGTGAGGTCACTTTGGGGTCATCAGAAGTTGTTCCTCCTCCTGGAGCTGGGTCAGTCGTTCCAGGAAAGACACGCTCTTGGTCGTCTTGGTAGAACTGGTCGTTTCTGGTCCACACAAATCAAAGACTGGGTTACAGACACTTGATATACGCGCTGGACAGAATATTGTTCCCATTTCTTCCCATCTGCTCTACCCTATTATTTAATAGCTCCTTCCTTTCCAGGCTGCTCATTGTGACTGCCTTCCACTTCGATGTTCAGGTTCATCCTGTTGCAGTCCAAGCTGGAAACTACTGGAACTAGCAGATCATCAGCTGTTGCAAATAATGGTTTTTTTTTGGCTGTCTCATCTTCTGTACCACCCAATAGCACTGCAACCACACCGCTCATTCAGACCTCCCAGTTCACTACTTTCTACAGTCAGGGAACTCATGTTTGATGTAAATATTTGGAAAGGGAACACTAAGAAGAAGAGATTCAGCTCATTCAAACCGTGCATCAAAGAATGGCACCAGGAACCTTTGCCCAACAGACAACATAACTAATGTACTCGAATTGGTTTAAACTCCAAAACTATACAAGCAACTGTTAACAAATCTAACATTGATAAAACTACCCCCAAAAAAACAACCCAAAATTGTTTATAGCATGTTGATGTTTTTTTTTTTTTTTAATATATGTTTTATTCCTCCTCTCTCTTCCCTCCACTCTACAGTTCCTTCACTCTCTCTTTCCTTACGCACTCATCCTTTGACATGGATTTAACAAGCAATTTGACATGAGCATGTCCAGTACATGTACTAATATATAAATGTGTAGTTATGAACAATAAATACAATTGTTACAATCTGGTAGTTTATCTTTATGCATTACTCTGAACGAGTGAGTGAAAAAAAAAAAAAAAAAAAAAAAAAAGTAGTTACAAGGAGTTTATTTTTTCATTTTCAGTTACAAACAAAGAAATAAGCAAGACGAACACAGAACATTATAATGACAATACAGTAATACCAGGTACTATGAGTTTAGAGAAAGTAACATGCGCACATACACAATATATACATATGCACACATATATGTACACATATACATACACATACATATACACACATATACGCACACATGTACACACATGTGTACATACATACATACATATACACACATACATGTAGATACAAATACACACACCAGTACAAATAAATGAATACATATACAAATACACAACTACAACAAGGAGGCGAAAGGACACACACACACACACACACACACACATGCACACAGGTGTAGGATACAGGAGAGAGTTATTAGTTGATAATCATAGTCGATACAGCATACATATACATGATACTCTCATCACTAGTATCAGTTAAAGTTGATCTAGACATAGTGTAGTTTTTATCCCAGTAGTTATGCGGAGAGAAACAAGTTACAGCATGATGAGACCTCTTCGTAATGCTCAAGGTAGGTTTCTACAACTTCCTCTTTTCTCTTCTTTTCTTCTTTCACGGCATGCCACACACAGCTTGTGTGATACTGATAGGAATCGACTGAGTACTGTAACATAGTATAAATATTGAAAACAGATTGCATGATTGATAATAACCCTAACAGACAAGTAAAAAAGGAATTGAAAAAAAAAAAAAAAAAAAAAAAAAAAAAAACTAATAATAAAATACAATTCTTTGATAGCAGCCATAGAGCTCAATCAAGTTTTGTTAATAAAGAGAAACAGTATTTCAGAGTTCAGAAAAAAGCGTGGAATAAGGCAGCCAACTTTCTTCAAATTCTCTATATGTGTTGTTCAAAAAAGATACATATTTTTCTGATTCCAATCTGTTTCTAAGAAATGTTATGAACAACTGGACATTTGGGTGTACATCTTGCAATTTTGTCCTGTATATATAAAATTTAGCCAGAAGCAGAATAAAATCTAGAGGCTTGTCTGTTGTAATATTTTGTTTTACTCCAAACAAAACCAATTCCTTATCAATTTGAAGATAATCACAATGTGGACATTTTTCTTTAAGCAAATGTTCAAAACTGGTCCAAAATCTGTTGACAATAGCACAATCATACACAACATATGTGAAATGCATTGCTCATCCATATTACAAAAGTTGCAAATAGGGGAATCAGTAATTCTAATCCTGAACAAATATCTCTGAGTTGGGAGTAGTCTATGTAATAGTCTGGTTTGAAACCATCTGAGCTGTACATCTTTAGTAGTTTTTTAATAAGTGTGAAAAAAATATGTTTCCAGCTCAGATTTTCAAAGAAATTGTTCCATTTACTGACTGCTGTTGGAGTAGCATCATTTCCATTTAAAAATGGTCTGTACATGCTTATTGCCCTTATAAATAAAGGACCATGCCATCGAGTCTAAAGTTTTGTACCTGTTGGTTAGAGCTACATTTAACTTTTGACAGTATGTTCGGATTGCATCTACAATACCTTCATACAATATAAAATTAGTTCTAATACCTGGGTATTTAAGCAAAAATTGGTTATATGTCATAAACTGACCATTATCATTAATTATTATATTTTTTACATAGAAAATGTCATAGTCACACCATTCTCGCACATAAACTACCTTTCGTCCCCGTATAATATTAGTGTTATAATGAATACATTCAGACATGAATTCATGCACAGAAGATACACAACATCTTGTACACAGTTTTTTGTAATGTTTTACAACATCCTTCCAGAATGAGTTTTCAACATTTTCAATAATAATATTAGCATATTCGGCTCCAAAATGTTTTAAATTTTCCTAACCTAGGGAACATATTAAGGGGTAAAAATTCTTCCACTCAGAATCAAAATTCAGTCTCCTCAACCAAGATATCTTCTTAGAAGACAAAAAGTTTCTAACATTCAGCATCTTCATCCACCTTCAAAGTACTGTTTTTTTCAACCACAGACCTTTTGATTTTGCCTTGTTTGCCATTCCACAAAAACATGTACAGTTCTTTTTCTAAGGATTTCAAAAAAAAGTCTGGTGGGTCAGGCAAAAATTAATTAATAAATGAATAATTTTTGAAAACACTAAGGTTTTAATAACAGTTATTTTTCCATAAGGAGTAATTTGTCTTTTTTTTTTTTCCAAAATGCTAAGACGCGTCTGATTGAAAAAAGTTTGTCATTGTAGTTTAGTTGTACAACAGTGTCAGTGTTGGTGGAAAATGTAATGCCTAAGACCTTAAAAGTGCCTGGGTCCCAAACAAAATTCTTATGTTGATGTTTTTTGTCTTTTAGTTGAATCTGCCATTTATATGATAACACTAAATTACACGAAAAAACAAAAGAATATTTGAGTCTGTCATATTCAATAGTTCAAAATGACAGAGCCAAACTAAAAAAAAAAAAAAAAAAAAAAAAACCCCATGTTTATAACATGTTGATGTTTTTGTCTTTGGACTTTAACTGAATCTGCTGTTTATATATCAAAACACAGAATCACACAAATAAAAATAAACAAAAGAACATTTGAATCTGTCAGTTTCAACAGTACAAAGGTGCATCATGTTAACTGGAATTGACAAATGTTGTAAAACAACTGATCTTGTTATAATAATACTCAGCTTTAACATCTTGATAAATTAATTTCAAGGAATTAGAGACAAATGAAGTAGCCAGTAGGTTCATGTAAAAAGTAAAATAATGTTTGAGTTTGTCAAAGCATTTAACGTCCCAAAACACATCATACTATATGATTTTGTATATATCTAACCAGGAATCCACTGGAAATATGCAAGTAAACTTGTCTGCCTCTTGGCAATTAGTATGTGAGACATTAGAGTTTGAGTGAAGTATTTCTTCCATTCATACAGAGCCGACACTGGCCATACACGAGTGGTTGCCCTGGTTCAGAAGGGTTGAAGGGGTTATGACCTTTATTTGCTTGAATGACAAAAACTGTTGTGCACTGGTTATCTCACAGTGTGTCACGAAGGACAAAATGAGGAAAACAATTTCATGGTTTGACAATGCTGCTAAGAAGTAGCAGAAAATATGTCAGAAGTACAATGACATCACATGCACAGCCTCAACGTTGGCCTTTGTGAGGAAACTGGACAACCTTGATCTCTTAATGACCTCACTGCATCCTAACAACATGAGGCCTACTCTCTACCTCCTGCATGTTCCCAATGCGGCAGCTCACGAGGTTATCTCTACTACCTCAGCCTGAAATCAACTCTGGTCATCAAATTTCAGTTACAAAATGGTTTACTTCCTTTTACAGTGCCTTTTTTTTTTTTTTTTTTTTTTGCCTTTTTTATGAGCTTGAGTTGAGTTTACTTCAAATCTGTTCTAAACTGATGATTCGACTTAAAAAAAAAAAAGAAATGGAGGAAGAGTAACAATGGATCAGGATGGTCAGTAGTAGGATGTGGAGGGTAAGGAAAAGCCAGGACAATGAACGTCTTTCTCTCTGTGTGTACTCATTGGCTCCTTTTTCTTTTGTTGTGTGTTCTTACGTATGTGTGTTGATGCAATAGTTTGTGGAAAGGAGTTGGAGTGGAAAGACAGGGGGCCGCAGGAGAGGTGGCGTAAAGAAGAGAGAATGCAAGTGAAAGCATACTGCTCTTCTATGGGTTTTTTTTTTTTCCCTGAACATGTTTTCATTGATAAAGGGAGACATGCAGAACTGTGCAAGACTCAGGCTTGTATGTTCTGTGAATTTCCTTTTCTATGTTTTACAGATTTTTGGATACATTTTCTTCCTTTCAGATTTCTCCTTCTACTGGGTGAGGGCTGGATCTAAAAAAAAAAAAAAAAAAAAACTCACACACACTAAAACATGAACCCACTGCATATTACCTTTGATAATAACCATTCTGACTCGTCTTTCTATGTTATGCTTATTACAAACCTGCTCGCCACACACATGAAAAAGCAGGCACAGACAAAGTCTAGCACAGACTCTGGGCATAAGGACAGACAGGTCTGCACTCACCTGCTCTGGAGCGAGGTCTGCTGCTCTTCTCTTCAGACAGGAACTGTGCCAGACGTTTGGCCACAGAGGAATTCTGGAAAGTACGGTCAGTCAAACATGATACTGGAGTCCAGATAATTCACTCGTGCATACAACCTCTCTGCAACACAAGCATGTCACCTATGCTGGTGATGATATAGAGTTCGCAGGAACCAGCTGCCCTGGCTAACTTTGTACACTGCAGGCTTTGTGTTTTAGTCCCATTACAGGCATTTCTTTGTAAATCTTAAAAAGTTTAAGTACCATGTCCGCTAAACATGAACAATGAATCACATGAGAAAACATGATGCGTTTTTTTCCCTCATAGGTCTTCTTCAGGCAAAATAAACAACACTCGGATCAACGAAAATGAGAACAAGCAATCACTTATCACTCGATAAGTCATCACTCATTTTCATTTTTGTTGTTCTGAGTTGTTTATTTATCTTGCCTGAAGAAGACCTACAAGGTCGAAATGCGTCATGCTTTGTCTAGCGATTCGTTTGTTCATGTTTGGCGGACATAGTACTTTATAACTTCTTAAGATTTGTTCAGACTTCTGCCTTCAGTCGCCTTATTTTGCAACTAACATTCATTTGTACAACTTCTGGGGACCTGTCCATCTCCTAGCTGGATCTGAGGATGTTATGGGCTCAAATGAAAGACTGGAACCACATTCTTGTTGTTTGTTGTATCTGAAGAAGATACATTTGTTTCAAAATTCACTTGACCGTTTAGTACTGTGCATTAATGAGTAATACTTTGCACTTTAGTTTGTGTTTGTTACTGTTTTATGTTGTTTTCAAAGAAGCCAGAGTCTGCTTCAGTTTTCTTTTTCCCCTATTGTTAGTCACTGTTTTGATCTGGCTCTGTTGATCACTTATCGAACTTTCTACCATGGGCAAATACACCATTCAATCGTGTAGAGTAGAATCCAGTAAACACCATTCTTGCTAACATGATAACCTGATTAAACTCAGTTTATTTTGCTTTCTCAGACAAATGCCTTCCTTTTCCCTATCACATTCACAGGTAAATGTAAACATTCAAAACAAGCTTTCACTCCCAAGGACTACACTTTTCTCATCACTGGCAAGCAAAATGTTCAAATGTTCCAACATCAACTTGTTTCATAGTTGCAGATGAAAGGCAGCCCATGATTTCCAGCATTTTGCAAAAAAAAAACAAACTCAGCTTCTTTCAAGGCAAGATCAACAGACACCCATAATGACAGTGAGAGTTTTCTGTTCTCTAGTTGGTCCCTTTCTGCTACGTTGCATTTTGTGATTGGTGTTTGGCTTTGAAGACTGCACTCAACCTTTCCTCAAAAAAAAAAAAAAAAAAAAAAAGGATACACCATTAGCCATTCAAAGTCACTAAAGAAATTCAAAACAACACTGGATACTGACTTAAAAAAAAAAAAAAAAAACCAAAAAAAAAGAAAAACGAAAAGGAAAAAAACTGTACATCTTGAAAAATAGCACCCAAGCCATACTTATTGTGTACACTATCTGTCAAACACTCCAGCTGCGGAAAGAAAAGGATCACATGAATGCATGCATCATTTGCTTCAAATTTAACATATTTCTTCAGAATTTATGAGTTCTCATGAAGAAGTTTGTCTTAATATCTAAACTTGAGTTCGGCAAAAAATCCACCATAAACGTTTCATTTTCTCTAAATCACAAACATACACATATCTGTCCAAAATGTAACCATGTGAACAATTCCTTATTTATACTTCTCAACAGACTATTTACCTCATACATAATCAGAATGTACAAAGGGATTCCTACCTTGGCTTCAGGTCCCCAGGCAGCGCCTAACATTCCCGTGTGGTCTTTAGGCAAGTCCACAGCAGCAGTTGTTCGTCGTTCAGGACTACGATACGAGGAGGATGTTGCGTGTCTTTCAGGGACTTCGGGAAGATATCCCCTTCCTTGGTGGGGTTTTGAGTCACGAGCATACTTGTCGTAGAACTCAAAGCCGTACGAGACGGGTTTGGCCTCATCACTGAGCATCGCGAGAGAGGGCGGAGTCAAAGGTCTTGGAAGACAGCCCCATTTTTCTGGCATCAAACTTGTCTCGGCTGTTCATACTGTGGATGTATTCACTGGGCATGACAGTGGGGGAGGAAGTTGTAGAGCTGTCATTAAGACCTTCACTCGCTGTGTCTTTGTGATTGTATGCATCGGTCCTGACCTTTTGACTATGTTTACTGGTATATGACTTGTCACGAAAACCCTGAACTCCGTCTGTTTCACTGCCGTGACTGTTCTGATTTCTGTCTCCACATTCCAGTTCCCCTGTCAGTCTATTCAGTCTCTAATTCAGGAGTGGTGTTCGCGTCTGCTGACCACTCTGAACCATTGCTGTCGGAACTGGCTCTTCCGTTCCCCTCCCCTTTGATCAGTTCAGGGGAGGGGATGGCAGCTATGCTGCTGCTGATGCCCCCGCTGCCAACCTGAGATGAGGACACAGGGACACTCTGTGGAAGGTCAGAACAGTCCTGAGAACGCACGCTGTGCGAGGTGGAGGGGCGGGAGTAGGCAGACTCCCATTTGAGGTCTGCTCTCGAGCTGCTGCGGGAGGGGGCGCTGGAAACAGGTGGCTGTGGTGGGTGTTGACTGTGTGATGATATATGTTCACCGCCCCAGCCTGTTCCTGTCTTGGCTGCATCACTTCTCTGAGGTAAGCTGTCCCTATCATCTGCTGTCCTCTCTCTCTTCGGTGTTCAAGATCATGTAACGTCAAACTCAAGGACTGACTTTCTGGTTTTTCTACCACAAACGTCTGATCGAAACTCTGGCTGTTTGTCTGGGGACCGTGAGTACTTTCATCTGACCATGCCCCGAAGCGTGGAGCGGACGGGCTGTCCCCAGCACTGAACAGGTTGATGAGACCTGCCGATGGCATGGCGGGGCCATGGAGCGCCTCTTCCTGAGACTTGCGCATCATTTCCTTCAGCTCCCTCAGCTTCTCCGTGTGGCTTCCTCCTTCAGGGCCAACTGTTTGGTCATCAGGAACTTCTTCTCTGTCTCCACCTGGTGGTGCACCTGCACACCAACCACACTGGCTGTATGGCAAACAGACATCACATGATGACCTCATGCTCCACATGTTTAACACACAAATACACTCTACTACAGTTTTCCATCATAGGACTCGATCCTCAAAGGACTCACACTGGGCAAACGTTCCTGGTGTCCTTAGACAACGCAGGAATACAATAAAACCTCATACAACAGCAAATTCTTTATTTAACAACAACAACAACAACAAAAAACTGGGGAAAAAACCCGTAAAGAATCAAACAAATAACGTTCTATTTTTCTTTAAAATCAAAATTGCTCAGACACTGACAGCATCTTTCATTATCATTTTTTTTTTCATATACTTCTCAATTTCTGATGGGATCATCACCTGTTACTATTTACCTGTTGTGAAAGTAAAGCCAGAGTTTTTCAAATTTAACCCAACAGGCACACACACAGAGGAAATTTCAACTACTAACAGCTGAAAGTCACAGGAAAACAACGAGCAAACATCAACTGGTCACAGTAGGAACAGCTTCCAGTTGCTAGTCTTTCACTGGTGGTCTACAAATACACTGAGGGCAACTTCTGCCAATCACCAGCCCTGTAGTGTAGTGGTTACTCTCGCAGGCTGGGAGCAGGTGGGTTTGAATCCCATCTGTGGGATTTTTCTGCCTCAGCTAGCTTCTAGACAGACTTGCTGAGGATGTCATGATCTGTCAAAAGTACTTACTTTTACTTTTTATTTTTGGTATTTACTTTCAACTTTAAATATCATTCACCTGTGACAGAGTCAAGTCTATGAGTGTGCCCTGTTTCCTGTTTTTGTTCAAACTGAATTTTATAAACAACAATAAATGAAACTGCAATGCTATGATGCATAATTTTTGTGGCAGTGTCAAACAGACGAGAAATTATGGATGTTTATTGTATTATATGAATATAAAGTGTCTACCGTTATATTAAACATATTGGAATGTTTATTGTATTATATGAATATAAAGTGTCTACCGTTATATTCAATCTATAAACCCACTGTTGTGTAAGTTACAACCACAATTACAGGTACAGACAATATGTACCATGACAAGAAAAAAAAAAGCAATCAGTTATCAGATTCTTTTTTTTATGGCTGTTCTCTGCGACACTTAAACCAGTGAAGAACTTGTCTTCAGTGTCACACACAAAAGGTTTCCAGAACTCTTCATCAACATGCATCATGATCCCTATGCAGTCCTGATATTTCCACCTCTGCGCTTGTACTTGCTGTGACTTCTCCATCGTCAGCTGTCGACTATAGCTGTTTTCTTTAAAAAGCGTTAATAATTGTGGACTGCTGCACATTTTAGCACTGGGAAAGTCAGATGTGTGAATGCACGACTGTTGGTCCATCAATTTACTCTGCTGTATGTGACCTTTTTGATGAGCCAGAAAAAAGAAATCTTCAATTTGAAATCCTCATCACAGGCTTGGCTTCTCACCTTCGTCATTTTTGCTTGATTGTGTGGTGTTGAAGAGTGACTGATCAAGCAACAAAAATACTCAAGATATCGTTAAATACCTCAGTTTGCGAGTCACTCATGTGTGAATTAATCTTTCAATGATTTCTGTAAACTTATTTCTTAAGTTTGTCTAATCAACTGCTGATCAGGAAAAGATGGCTCATTTGAACTTGGAATCGAATCGGTTAATCCACAAGCAGGCTGTTGCTAGTGAAGCAGCCATAGAGGTTAAAGTTTAAGGCAAAAAGTAGTGGCTTATAAACTGGAAAACATGGTAATATACACAAGGAATTCTGCTACACCTAGGAACAGTTATTGCCGACAGCAAGAGACTGGCATACCACAATCCCAAAAACTAAACAAACAAAAAAAACACACACACAAAAAAGTCACGTGTCATATACCTTGGTCTGCTTTTTTTCTTCTGACTTCAACATGTCAAACACCTGCCGTGTGTTGAGTGTGCGTTGCGCTTCTTGTACTGTGAAAACTGGTCCTCCAGGCTGCGTTTTCCGGCAGACAATTTCCCATGACCTTGACCTTCCCCGACATCCCTGTCCTCTGAATCTTGGCCTTGCGAAAACTGTGCTTCCATCTCAGCTTTCTTTTGCTGCACCTCGTCTAGCTTTCTTTGGAATCTGGCCTGCGCAGGATAGGGGAAGTTGAAAAGACTCTTAGATTGTTCATGTCGGTACGAATGAGTGTTGTATAAAGACAGAGAGAGATGAGAGAAAGATTATTCTGGAGGGGCAGGTAGGGGATGCAAAGGATGGACAGAGGGTTGTGAGTGTGGACAGAGGGTTGTGAGTGTGTGTGTGTGTTTTGTGTGTGTGTGTGTGTGTGTGTGTGTGTGTGTGTGTGTTCATGTGTGCACATGCATAATGAAGACAAACATCATCTTTTCTTCATATCTTTGTGTAACTAAACACATGCCAATTAAATGCATGTTGACTGATTGATTACAGATGAATAAGTATGTGTGAATGTTTTGCCTTTGCTCTTTCAGCATTTAATTTATTTGTGAAACTTGATTACTGCGCTTTGTAACTTTCTTTTTAGTCTTTGGAAAAAAATTTCTGTATTCATGCTTGTTCAAGAATAAAGACTTATGAGAAAAAAATCATGTAAACATACATACATATGTATACATCAGTGACAATAAATCGTTACAACAATTCAACCATGAAGACACCAATAACAATCACTTGGTCATGATTCATTTTGATTTAATAAAAAAAAAAAAGTGCAAATATACAAACACCCACAGATACCAGATTCTTTTTTACAAAACACTTTGTCTTGACTTTGTCATACACAAAACATGTAAATATCACATCCAAGTCTTTAAGTCTGTTGAAAACAGCAGGCAAAATTCAAATCTTTTCTTTATCGTTCTGCTCTTTATCTCCCATCTGCTGTTACTAAGAGTGCAAAGACAATTATCGCTCAAGAACTTTGTCTCTAGATCTTTTTTTGATGTGTTTCATGTTAGTTTGTCATATCTTCGCCAAGCATGTGTACAAATATGGCAAAATCAAGGTATATACACGTGACAAGAAGATGCAGACTCTCCAAAACAGTCCTCCAAGGAACAGACCATGGGAAGAAGAGACAGGGCAGACAAAGAATGAAGAGGATAACGGCACTGTGGAGTGGACCTGGAATAACTGTTACAGGCAAACACAGCCGGGGCAACATGTGTGCCATCACAGTTCCTTCCCTACCCTCCCTCAATCCCTCCCTTCCCATCTTATGATTTGTTCTGAAACCAGTGAACTATCCTCTCCATTCACCCACCAAGCAGTCCGTTCTTCAACTCTTTCCCTGCGCCTACCTCTCTCTTGATGAGCTGCTCCTCTACCAATTTCTCCTGTTGCAGGATGTCCTGGTTGGCCTCCGTGTGGCGCAGGTGTAACAGGTAGGCGTGCTGGTCCGCTATCTGCTCTCTGGTCACCTGGATCTTGTTCCTGCCAGGTCGTCATTATCATCATCATCATAGTCATCACTGTCCATGCTATCATCACCGTCTACTTCATCATTAGCAGCAGAAAAAGAATTTACCATATATTTTGATAGAGAGACATGTGGCCCTGGTGGATAAAGCAATGTCCTCTTAGTCCACAAGTCTCAGGTTCATTCCCACCTGGAGACAGCCAGGTGAGGGGAGATTTTCTCTCCAGGGTCCACCTCTATGCAGACTCCAATCCCCACCAAGTTTTTTTTTTTAACGACAAGACTAACCAGGGTCCCATGTGTGAACTCATGCATAAAAAAAAAAAAAAAAAAGAAGAGAAAATATGCAAGCAGTTAAATCCCGTTTTATCCTCTGAGATGACATCAGATGAATACAAGAAATCAACAACAAAAATCTCACTTGCATACTGGTGGTGTATAGACATCATTCTTGGAGACCGTGCGTGGCTGCCTGGACTACAATAAAGGAGGTTTTGTGTGGTTCTGCTCATTTGGGAAAGGACCCTATTTAAGTACAACTAAAACAGCATTCTTTTCTGCTTGTTTTACTTTTGTCATTTTTGCTGGTCTTGTCAGTAGAAGTCTTCAGGGTTGAAATGCGTTGGTTTCCTGTTCTCATGTGCTCGTTCCATTCTCTTGGCAGTCTTGGAACACAACTGTTATTCTCTCATTACATGGCTTTCAAAATCATTTTTGTGGTGTTAAGTAGTCATGTGTACATGTTTCATGTCTGCTCAATTTGTACCGATTATGTTTTATATTTTCATCTCAGCATATATAACATCACATGCACACACACACACAGAGCACTTCATCCTTTGACATCTTTCTGGGGCATGGAGGATAAACATTTAGAACCCATGCATTAATCCTACCACCAAATATACAAAATCTACGATTTTATCAGCATTTTTTTTTTTAACACTCTAACTCTCCCAGCTGCCATGGTCTAAAATGCACAAAGTGCAGCAGTTTGACAGTTTGATCCTAGCATTCCAGATTTAAGCATAGCACATGTAGTTAATGCAGAAAGTCGGACTAAATATCACTTTCACTCGCACATCACTCTGCACACAACGTGATGGCAGATTAAGAAGACAGAGATCTCAATAGTTATCCTATGGTTTTGACATGACCCACAATAAGAACAAAAAAAAAGGCGGACAACGAAGTCAGTCCATATGGTAACAAGATCATGATTCTCTTCAGCGATTTTCTTTTGCTTTTTGCTTTTCTTTCTCTCTTCACTGAATATGGCCATCTTTTCACAAAACCAGTCTACAGTTTAAAGATCTATCTTAGCTGTGCATGCTGCCACTAACTCCGTGAAAACTTTTTTACCTTTTCAAGGCCTTTCATCACAAAGTATTGCAATGTAGCATGGTAAAAAAAAAAACAAAAAAACATAGCATGCAACGCTAAAGTCAAAGCACCTGGCAGTTTTGTCCACATCACTGGTGAGATTAATCTAGACTATCTAAGAAAAGTTGAAAAAACTTCACCACCACCCACTTGATGATATTTTCTGTACTGGACAGCTCCCCAAAAGCGGTGCTCATGCGAAGCTCCTGCAGCTGCTGCTCCTGTGTGCTCTGCGTCTGCTTCCATGTCTCCAGCTTCCGCGACAGCTTCCGGATCTCCTTCTCCCGCTTCCGCTCGTAGGGCGATTTGTAGACCTCTGTGCGGGCCATGGATGTTTTGGGCGGAGTGCCAGGTGGTCATAGGCTGGACCCTGCTGGCGCGCCTGTTGTTCTGTGACAGAGTGATGATTAAGTTCAGTCACGCTGATGATAGCCAGGCTGAAAGCCTGTTCAAGTCAAAGCTATGTACTACTTGAAATCCATACTTAAATGAAAAAAATAAAAGATCAGTTTCTAAAACTATAAATAACAATCTGAAATTCAAGTCAAAGTTGTGTATTACATAAAATCCATGCTTCAATGGAAAGATAAAAGATCATTTCTATAACTAAAAGAACAATCTAAAAACATTTTTCAATGATCCACATGGAAATGTGGTCAAAATAAAAACACTTATTTCTATGAAACACCTTTTAATTAAAAAAATCATTTTGTGCATCTCATATACCGGTCTTCAGAGGTTCTGCAGTAAAATGCTTGCATCAGATGCACACACTCACCTCGTCGACTGGCAGCATACAACCTCTGGATGTTGAGGATCAACTCATCTGTGTCCATGACCCCATTCATCTCTGGCTGAACAGACGTCCTTGTGGTACTGAAAAGTGAGATGAAAAGTTGCTGTTACTTTGGTAATTTATCATTCCAAGCCAAGAGAGAGTGATGAGAGCAAGGCAGGAAGGGGAGAAGGAGTAAGAGAGAGAGAGAGAGAGAGAGACAGGGGGGGGGGGGGGAGAAAGAGACAGAAAGAGAGAGAGAAAATGTCACTTTGTGGGAAAGAATTTTCTGCACTACAGCTCTTCCGTCCATTACACAGCTGGAAAACTGAAATGGCAGGACAGAGACTGAACATTCAAAGATTGGGGAAAAAAAACCAAAGAAGCGAGGGAAGGGGGACACTGAGAAGGCACAGAGTCATAATACATAACTTCATCTAACAAGGTTAACCTTTCAATACAAAGACAGCAAATGTGATAACCTATCTGAAATTGTATGATTTCAATGGAATGAAAAAGAGAGAGAACAGACCTATGAGGGGGTACAGGACAAGCAGCCAAAGAGGTGTGAAAATGTGTGGATTTTATGAACAGGTCTTACTATTTCTTTTCAAATTACCATAACTGATGTTGGAGTCTAGCAAAAAAAAAAAAAAAAAGCCCTTACGAGTTTGTTTATCAGAGATACCATTACATATAAAACCTACCAACAACAAAACTAAAAAAAATATCATAACTGATATTGTATTCTTCTTAACAAAAGTCCGCCAAATGTTTGATTATGAAAAGCGATTAAGACATACTATAACATATAAAACCCAATCCACAACAAAATCGTAAGCCCTATCAAAATTGAGATCGTAGTCTACCAGCACAGATCACTAACGTTGGACAATGTTTATCAGACATACCATAATATGTAGAAACCATCCACAGCAAAACTGCAAGCTCTTTATCTAAACTGATAGTGTATCCTGCCAGCAACCATCCCCCCCCCCCCCCCCCCCCATATTTCCGATGATGCAACTATGTTAATCAGACATATCATAACACATAAAAACCATCTACAACAAAATTGCCAGCCTTACCCTTTCTCTGCATCATCCGGTTTCACACCCTGAGCATTTCCTAGCACTCCC
This sequence comes from Conus betulinus, assembly GCA_016801955.1. Taxonomy (NCBI): domain Eukaryota; kingdom Metazoa; phylum Mollusca; class Gastropoda; order Neogastropoda; family Conidae; genus Conus; species Conus betulinus. The sequence goes on from JADBJO010000013.1 coordinate 469,972, forward strand.
CCCACTTCTCTCTGAGCTTGCCCATGCGTGTCCCTGTCTTCTCTATCCTTCCCAGCATGCTGGCTGGTCCTGGACACGGCCATCCCTGACCCATCTCTGGAGAAAGCACCGGACACACATGTGTCCTGTTCGCGGGCACCTGCTCCGAGGGTGCCAGCCTGTCCTGGAAGTACTTGCTCATCACCATTCTCTTCAGAATGCGCAGACACTCGCGGAATTTGAAGGGGCTGGTGATACCTACAGAACATGAGTGCTGTCAATAAGTTGGCAACCCGCACACAACATTACAAATCCAAAAAAATACTAATTTTTTTTTTGTTAATCCTTTTTCATTTTCAATGAGATGATAAAAAACATTAATTTTCTTATGTCTTGTGAATATAGTCATTTCACAGGAATGATGAAAAAAAACAACCATGAGATAAACTGTCAGTGAGTTAGGGATTCAGTTGTACTCAGTGACAATAAAGCAACGTTTCTTCAAGCAGATAAAAGTGAGCCTGGCTTCTGTCTGGCATCTGTGTTAATGCACCCAGCTGACATGTCTTCAGCAACACCAGCAGAAGCAGAAAACACCAATCAACATTTACTCAAGACTGGCCTGCAGAGCTGTTTAAGCCCCTTTGAGCAATGTCAGTGGCAGTTACCATTAATTTCAGTGGTTTTCTGGAAAATTTCACAAGAACCATCTTAACACACACACACACACACACACACACACACACACACACACACCAACAAACAAAAACACAGCTAAAAAAAACTCTTTAATTAAGGCAAACTTCACTCTTCACATGGAACTTGTTAACTGTAGAAGCTGTAATGCATGGGTACTTCACTAACTGCTCTTGTGAAAACTGCTGGTGTGACATTCTTTGAAGAAGTTTCCTCTCCCTTAATGCTACTTTTTCATTCTGATGATTTTTCTTTTTTTCTTGTAGCGTGACTGAAGTGACAGAAGACTTCTGTTGATGCTTGATAACTGGAGGGCAAAAATAACAGGCAACACTGATCTGACCCAGTTTGCACTTAGTTTCAGGTCAAGGAACAGGTATTCCAAACATTGCCATGTTCATATGCAGAGCAACGAAAACGGTCATAAAAAACTTCTACTTCCATGGTCACTTCGACAAATGCAAATTTCAAAAGCATTCAGTAAACTGAGTAGGAAGCCACAGACTGTCAGTAATACCTGGCAGCTCTGGGCATAGCCTTCCTACCTTGAGCACTGCCAACAGAACAGAAACAATGAGGAGCCTGAAGGGGTTGACCCTCCAGTGACCCTCCACACAGCTCGTCCGACTCATCTGAGTCCACCCACCTGCAGTGATGGGATCGGACAGGCGACCAGCCAGGTATTCCTGCATCACCTGGGCACAGGACAGTTTGTCCTCATCGGTCAGCTTGCTGGTCATGTCATCTTCCTCTCTCCTGCCCCCCTGCCCGCTCTGAAACCACATGGCTCACTGTACTGCAATGCACTATTCTGCTGTGCTGTACTGGGGATACCTAGTCTACTTTTTCATGGATTTCTGTTGTTTACACTGTCTTGAAACAGAAAAAAAAAAAAAATAACAGACTGGTTCACATTCTGTAAATGCTTATTCAGAATACGTTCTGGACTGGATTCAATTAATTAAAAAAAAAAAAAATAGCAGAAACGCTTCATCATAGTTTTCAACAAACACCCTGACTATAACAACTGTGTAAATTATGTTGGGGGAGGAACGGTGGGGGGCAACAGGAGGGTGGAGGGAAATACTGACAAAACAAATATCCATAACATACTAAAAGACCTCCATCCCCTTACCCCCAAATTTCAGTCAGTTCTTTCTACTTTTTCATTCTCAGGAGGCTGATTTTGCACTTTTCTTTTTTCAGGCTGTTACGTTTCCACTTTCTTCTTCCCTGGGTGCTTATTTCATACCCCCAACATGACCCACACCCCTTCCCCTCCCCTCTTTCTCACACACACACACATCTCCCCCCATTTTTCAGCCTGTCACAGTGTACTTTTTCTACTTATTTTTAGAATTTTCTGGGGGAGTAGAAAATACGGAACATGTTAACAAACTCAAATGTTTCCAAAACAACATGAACAAAAATATAAGGGGCAACTTGAAACTATTAAAGCCAAAATGTGTCAAACACATTCAGTGGAAAAATACTGTGGGTGACTGGAAGCCAATGGAAAGCTATAAGAAAAGGTAATAAATCCATAACAAGTCACAACTAACAGATTTGTTGAAGGTTCTTGACAATACAGATTCATGCATTTGTAGTAACTTTTTTGCCGTCTTCCACGCACTGTCCACGAACCAACCTACCCCTACTTCCACTTTCCACACACACACACACACACACACACACACACACACACACACACACACACACACACCAGAAAATCCCAACTACCTCTGTTATTTGTGAAGCCATCTTTAAGCAGGCCATTTGAGTCTCCAGTTCTGCGATCCGACGTTTCAGCTGCTGTATTAGAGTTTTATCATCTACTTCTTCATTTCTCTGGAAATATTAGAAAAAAAAATCAACAAACCATGCAATACAAAAACACACATATAGCTGTTCTTGACAGCCACCCACTTTTTTGTTGTTGCAAAAGCAACAGAATTCAGAAAAAAAAAAAAACATCAGTACAGTCACACATAGACATAAGACTTACAGTCACATAGACAATGAGATTTCATAAAGTATGTAATCTAAATACTCTTCCAAGATGTCAATTTGTGCCTTTTTTTTTCCCCTTCAACAACAACTATTACACACAGTGAGACTTCATACAGCCTAAGGGTGGAGAGAAGCCAATTCCTATCATCATATCAAAAATACAAAATTAAAAATTTGCCAGTATAAATTACTATTTGTGCAATTCTCCTTACTGTCAAATATCTGCAACAAACTAAAACACAGAAAGTCACAAGTTTTGCCAGATTTTTTACATGAATATTTTCAGAAAAAATGTATGTATATGTGTATTTCCAGACAGAAACAGCAGTCACAGAAGCCAGTAGGTCAAGTCATGGAGTGCATGTCCTACATGGGTAGGACATGGATTTGTTCCTGGCTGGCTCGCAGTTCAACAGCAGTTTTTCATGCAGCTTTGTCACAAAGTGTGCTGACATAATTCACTGACTCATCAAGTCTGCCATGCGGTATTTTGAAATCTAGCTTCTGAGAAGCACTAGGCTGCTCACTTTTGATGGCACAGCTATCGCTGAGAATAAGCTGGCAAAACTGTCAGTTCTTGTCATTTCTTGGAACTGATGGAAGTTTCTAATGAGCAAGCTTCCGTTTGGACAGTCACCCTCAGCTAGTCACTCACTGCTCTGAATAAGCAGAAGACAACGAAAAAAAAAAAAAAGAAAAAAAAAAGAAAAAAAAAATTAACGGCCCATTTCTGGGCATCACACTTTCTCATTGATTTCACATCACACTAAAGCAGATGACCAGCTGGTATGTGATGGCGAGTCCATGGTATTGGTGAAATGTGTAAGTAGTTTGATGATATTTACTTTGATCTGGACATCCTCCAAAATTCAGTTCCAACATCATACAAGACCATGAAGATGGACAAAATTCAACTGGGTGGACAGCAATATGGTGAAAACATAAAGGCAGGTATTTCTAAGTGTGTGAATTCAGAAAAAAATGAAATGTATCGAAAAGATTTCTCATTCAAATTAAACAGTATTTTTTAAAATAAGTGTTCTCCTTGAAGGTTTTACTCTGGCTGTAAAACCATTTATTATTAGATTAATCCTTGGTTATGTAAAAAAACTTGAAAAAATAACAAACAAATTGAAAACATTCACTAACAGTTTAAACAATGATTCAATAAAATCAAGCAGCAGATGAAAAAACATTCATTCATTGGCAGAAAAGTTTCATCAACACCAACACACTTACAACAATTTTCATTTCCTTCCGTTCATCATATTCACTGCATTTTTCACTAAACACATATACAAAATATGACAAAATTGTATGGGTAAACAGGTCTGCACACACACACATACACATGTGCATACATGCATGCACACACACACATAAGCATGCACGCATGTGCACACACACACACACATGCAGTCACACACACATATGCGCGGGCACACATGCACACGCGCACACATACACTCGCACACATGTGCACACACAGACACACACGCACATATGCGTACTACCTGGCATGATTGGAAATGCAGGCGACACGCTGAGCAAAGCGACAGGTAGATAAGGTTTCCCCCAAATTGTGCACTTCTAAGGAAATAGTGGCAATCATAGAGGTCTGACAGTTACCACCTGTCAACATGAAAATAAAACAAATTGAAATTAAAAAAAAAAAAAAATCAATCACACATGAATCAATCATCGCAATAGCACACAATGTCAGTGACAGTACCTTTGCTGATGAACTTTGACAACTCATGAGTTACCAGCTCATGTCTGTGAACAAAATGAATGTTATGTAATACTTTTTTTTAGACTGTGTTTCATATGTGCGGGCGCGCGTTCACACATGCACACACATACACACACACTGCCCTTGTTGCTTCATTTTCATACCCGTGCCCCTAGAACTTCAGAAACAGAAATAACTGATTTTTTTTGTTTGTTTTAGTAAGCACACAATAGCTGCAGCACTTGCCTTCAGTCCAACAGTCTTAATCATTAAACAAGAACTGTACCTGAGAATCAGCCGCTGTGGTGAAGCAGTTAGTGTCATCGGCTCACAGGAGAGGTCATGAGTTCAATTTCCACCAATGGCATTTATTCATGGAATTTGTTTGCACCAGCTGGCTTTTACCATGAGCAGAATGTTATGGGTTCAAATACAAATACCAGAACCACAGTCGGAACAGTTGAAACAGCTGAACTATTATAGGCCTGCCTTATGAAAGGACACTGTGGGTACAGCTCTATCATATTGTCTCTGACCAGAATGACCGTCACTCTCATCAACACTTATCATCATACAAAAAAGTCTTTAACTCTGCGGGCTTTAATGCCTTGCTTCTGTGGTGACTCCACTTTCAATTTCTTTTTCTTTTCTTTCCTTTCTTTTTTGCTGTCTCATTTTCTGCACCACCTCAGTGGCACTGCATCCACACCGCTCAATCCGACCCCGTGTCCACAGCCACACAACCTGGTCTGGCCCACAGCTGCCCCAGCACCGACAATCCACAGGGAGCAGTCAATGTCAAGTCGCAGAGTGGCAACCCACCAGAGGAGACACTGCACCACTGCTGAGTCACTTTGGTGATGTTCAGTGGCGCCTGTTCTGATCCAACATACGCAGGACCGTACTCTCTAGCCCCCTTGCGATGACAGTAATTGCTTAGTTCCAGAGCCAGCATGCTTGACCTCCCCCTCTGGAGGGTGCTCTATGTCTGTCCAATGACAGCCCCCATGAACTACCGATACCAGTGACCCAAACTGAACCAAACCAAGGCCATTGGCATGGACAGAACATTGAAACTGAGGTCACCATGACAGCAGGGCTTGAAGGGCCACAGAATTTGAAGCTTTTTTATCTTTGATGCTGATCGATGAGAATGAGGATGATGAAGATGATGCCACAGATGTCCATTCCGTTTTGAGACTGTATAAAAGGACTGTACTCTCTATGCTTACTTTCATAATATATCCCGGCGTCAACCAGGCCAGAGTGATATAGACAACTGCAGTGCTGGTCAGGAAATCTGAGCGGTCCAAGTCTTACCACCTGAGCCTGTAATGAACTCAACTCTGGGTAGAAGCTGATCAGGGCAGAACCCCCCCATTCCCCCATGGCTCCAATGAGTTTCAAACCCACCTCCCAACCAGGTGTCCATGATGCTAACCACTTCACCATACCGGCCGGTTCACTTTTAATTTCCTCCCCACATCTGTGGCAATGTTGAATTCATGCCAAAGCCATTGATACTGACAAATTCATGGGGAACTGTCGTTGGATGGACATGATGGCAGAGACAGATGCCCAGCCACACTGGCTCCGAAACTCAGCACCAATAGGGTCTAAGTAGGGGGATCCCAATGTGTCTTGTGTATGCTGATCAGAACTGGCATCAGTGAACACCACCAAAGTAACAAGGCAGAAGCGCCGAGCCTTCTCTTGTGAGTTGCCTTATGGCAGCTTGGTACTGTCTGTTCCCTTTGAAATGTCACAACTGATGCTGCAACAGGAAAATCCTGGTTGTGGTTGTGTACAGGTGTTAGGATGGTCGTACTGTGGGGTATGAATTGAAGTTTCATTTTGTTTATAGTAACCTCAAACACTGGAAAATGATCCGTACTTCTAGAACTCTCTTTTTGCTTTCCGTAACTCATACAGACCACTACACATGTGCATAAAAACTAAGAGGTCTTGGAAGTACAAGCTTTCAACTGATCCAGACAAGGCAAAAAAGCACATTGTTTATTCATTTATGACGTTTATCTATTCATTAACTAGTCTTTAAAAACAGAATACAGATTATATCTCATTTCCTTTGAACCATGAACTCAGCTTGAGCAACTATGCTGCATTCTTGATTTACGTCACATACCTGTAAGTCATAACTTCTTTTTCATTACAAATAAATTTCAAGTAAATCACCAAACATATTCATTTATATGAATGCATGCCTGAGAGGGTGGACGGAAGGGGAGTAGCAAGTGGGAAAGGGGGGGGGGGGGGGGGGGGGGGGGGAATAAAGGCAGGAATAAATTTTTTGTTTTTTTTTTCAGTTGCTGGTGATTTAAATGAAATGCCATTCAAGCAGACAATAATCTTTAAAATGCATTTCAACTAGCAGGCAGCCATAAAGAGAAATGTTACCCAGTGAGTCCCGCAGGACCATAGTAAGCAAGGAATTCCTGTAGGGCACATGGCGCCTAGTGGCCTCGGAACTGGCAGGACGGCTTATCAAAGAGGTGTTCCTGAAAACACACACACACTGCATCACCTTACGTTTCATTACAGCAGTTGCATAAAAGCTAAGATGAACTTGTCATTGTACTGATCATCTTCATTCTAAGAACATACACATAAGAACATACTGTATCACTTTACCTTTAATCACAGCAATTGCATAAAAGCTAAGATGTGCTATGTCGTTGTACTGATCATCTTCATTCTAAGAACATACACATAAGAACATACTGTATCACTTTACCTTCACTACAGCAATTGCATAAAAGCTAAGATGTGCTATGTCGTTGTACTGATCATCTTCATTCTAAGAACATACACATAAGAACATACTGTATCACTTTTATTACCTTTCATCACAGCAATTGCATAAAAAGTAAGATGTGCTATGTCGTTGTACTGATCATCTTCATTCTAAGAACATACACGTCAGAACAAAACATGATCCATAAGGCAGTGTAAAAACTACCATTCTGTAAAAAAAAATGTGCTGAATAAACCATCTACAACTGAAACAAACTGGGTATCCTATAGCCATCAATGAACATTACCTTAGGTGTCATCTTATTCTTAGTGAACAATCCTAAATCAGCAGCTTGATCTGGATTAGCACAGGAACAGACCCAAATTTTCACAGATTCTTCTCTGAACCACACCCCCAATGTTTCCACCGAGTTTCGTCAAAACTGATTCAGCAATGCTAGCATAATCTTGCTCACAGGCAAAACAGCCTACAGTCAGCTGCAAAACAAAACCTTGGAGGAGGAGAATGAGGAGACCTCTTCCAAAAACCTCGAGTCTTGATCAACCTGTGCACACCAGCTGTTAAGGCTTTCAGCACCACAACCCACCCTCTGCTGGCACCGGAGTTGGTGGAGCGCGGCCTGTTCTGGGCAGTGTCCGCCTGCAGGGCGATGATGACACTCTCCAGGTAGTGCAGGGACAGGTTGATGGACTTGGCCTCTGTCAGCTGCTGCCCATCCACCCCAGTCTCTTCGCCACGCGTTCTGAGCCAGCCAGGTCCACCAGGTGCAGCTTGGACCTGCCCCCCACACAGAGTGACACCTTTAGCTTTCTGCCACACCTTCAGCTGAAATGTCATTTCACAGTGTTTTCCTAGCTGATATTTGTAGTCCTTGCACTCTATTCCATCTTTCAATCAGGATCAGTTTTATTTTAATTCAGATCTGCATTTTTTTGCCTAACCTTGCCAAAAGTAAAACAAAGAAACCAACTCACCAATGGATGTGGGTAAAACCCATAACCTGAAAAGAGTTCTGATTGGTTGTATGGCGAATAAAATAGGGTACAATGCATTTTAGCCCTGAGGTCACCAGCTGCCATGGCGAAGTGGTTAAACGTCACGGACTCCTGGCTGGGAGGTCGTGGGTTCGAATCCCATCAGAAGTCATGTGGGTTTTTCTGCCCCAACCGGCTCCTACCCAGAGTTGAGTTTTTGCTGCGGACTCAGTTGGGAAGACTGGGACCCCACACAGTCGAGTTTCATCCACTTAATGGATGCGTTTCTGAGAGTGTTGCTCAAATTTCCTGACCAACACTGCAGGGTTCTGTATCTCTCGGGCCTGGTTGACGCCGGGATATATCATGAAAGGAACGTAGAGTACAGCCCTGTCATGTAGTCTCAGACCGAAATGGAAATCCGTAGCATTATCATAATCCATCCTCATTCTCATCGATAAACATTTTAAAAAAAAAAATAATAAAAAAATTTTAGCCCTGAGGTCTTCTTCAACAGATAAAACACACACACAAAAGATGAACAAACAATGCAACAAAATGGGACAAGTACAATGAAACCTCTCAGAAACTTCCATCAGAAGTTCTTTAAAAAAGGAGGGGGGCTTTATTGGGCCTGTAAGTCTACCACAGAGAGACTGAGAAAACAGAGAGAGAGAGAGAGAGAGAGAGAGAAAGTGAGAGGGAAACAGCAGGAGAGTGAAAGGGAGAGATGAGCTGAGTTGACTCTCATACTAAAACAAACATCTTCAGTTGTATTTCTAAATCTCCCCTTCCCCTACTGTAGCCACAAAGCCAAATGAAAGCCAGATTCTATTTTTTTTTTTTTTTTCTTGCCAGGACAGATAAACTCCTGTCAAATAATTTGGACGATGCTCCCCTCGTTGCACTACCCCATCCCAGCCCCTTGTGTCTTTCTGTCTTGTGAAAAGGTCTTGACCATACAGAGAGAGAGAGAGAGAGAGAGAGAGAGAGAGAGAGAGTGTGTGTGTGTGTGTGTTTTTTATGAGAGAGAAGAGAGAGAGAGAGAGAGAGAGAGAGAAGAGAGAGAGAGAGAGGGAGAGAGGGTGTATAAAACAAAGAGCTCTATCTCTAATCTACAGGTCTATTAATGAATCTTAAAAATTCCCATACTTCTCCGAGTTCGGTCTGTATACTTTGCAACTGACCTCCTATTTGTTGATTTTGTTGTCATGCAAATACCTGCCAAGGATTTTATAGACCATAATCATGCCAGCTCTGTCTAAGTTTTCTAAAAAGTTTCATTTAGTCTATACTCTACACAGTTGAAGAAGTCAGGCCTAAGCTATCTTGAGCAATGAACTCATTCAAAGAGTTTCTTCCCCACTAAGGTATGGGATGAGAGAGAGAGAGAGAGAGAGAGAGAGTGAGTGAGTGAGAGAGATGGGGGAGGGAGGGGAGTGGGGTGTCAGATTAGACTGGACAGTGTTAAGTTAAGTGGCAAGTGTGCCCAGCTACTCCACCCATTTGGAAAGGGAAATACTTCCCTCACCCCCCCACTCCCCTTCCATCACCACACTGAGAGAGACTCCCTCTTACCCCTTCCTTAACCCACCTGAAGCAGGCCATCATGAATAAAATCAGGACAGGCAGAAAGTTAAGGGAAGGAGGAGGGGAATGGATAAGCTATCTGACTGAAGTATGTTTGGCTCCACTGAGCGTGTTCTTGGCCACTTGTGCAAGGAAACTTGACTAACATACAATGACGTAGCTTCTCGCAGATTTTGGTGCCTATATTGACCAGACTGACTCAAGATAATTCATCCATCACTCCACTGTGGAACATGTTTACACTCTGATAACTAACTATAAACCAAACCGCAAATTACAGCTCACATGACCTTAATTTCAGAGTGAATTTGAAATGGTATCAACACCACTTGATCACAAACATGCTCTTTCTTAAAACTGCTGAAAGACTGTTTGCAGATCATTATGAACATTCCTGACTTTTCCCCCACTCATTTCATTTGGTTTATTGAAGCTGTCACAAACTTTTCTATGTCATTTCACATTTCTTCTGAAACCAAGCACTTTCTGGAACCTGTCTGAGTCAAGAACTTGAACTCCACTATTGAACTGCAATAAGTAACATCTCTGATTGATTCCAAAATATTTAATGTGAACCTGTCTGAGTCAAGAACTTGAGCTACACTATTGAACTGCAATAAGTAACATCTCTGACTGATTCCAAAATATTTAATGTTTACTAATTCAGTGTTTTGAAATACCAAAATTATCATGGTGTATCATTCTGTTGCTTCTTTTGGCTGAAATTTTTTAAATCATTATGATTTGAAATCTGTTCAAATGGTTCAGTGTTTGGCTTTCAAAATAAAATGTTATAACTTATCTGTAGTCAGGTGTTTGGCTTTGAGCAAACATTTGAGTTCATCTGTAGTTAGGTGTTTGGCTCTGTAAACTGAACATAAGAATTTGTCTGTAATTAGGTGTTTGGCTTTGAAAACAGACCATTGTATCTTATCTGTAGTGATGTGTCTGGCTTTAAAACAAAATATTGTAACTTGTCTGTTGTTAGATGTTTGGCTCTGAAAACTGAACATAAGAGTTTATTGATATTATGAATTTGGCTTTGAAAACAGAACAATATACCCTTGTCTATAATTAGGTGTGTTTGGTTTTGGAAACAGAACATTGCAGCTTATCTGTAGTTAGGTATCTGGCTTTGGAAACAGAGCACAGCAGTGTCAGTTTATCGGAAAATCAGGTATTTGACATGTACATGCAGACAGGTCCTGACTCACATGAAATGTGCCAATTGAAAATACCCCTGAAAACTTTTGAACTGAATGACTTTCACTCTTTATACTAGTAATATGCATATGTGTTCACCCCTTTATCATCATCAAAACTGACATGAACAACTGTTGCGTACGTTAGGAGGCATAAGAAGTCTGATTGTTGCTTCACTTTCTTTTGTTTGCGCCCCCCCCCCCCCCCCCCCCAACTTCACCTGTCACAGTGCAACTGACACAACAGATGCAATGCAAACCTATGTATTTTGTGAAGTTTATACTAAAGTGTTTGACTGGACCTCTGGGTCATTGTCAAAGCTTATCCCTGAGGAGATGGCATCTTCTAAATAGCATTTTATGCCTTGTTAAATATGGCAAATTCTTTTGCATTTTTTTCTTTCACAGCAGTCACATGTCGAAACTGACAACCACCACACCATCCACTTCTAAACACCTTCCTGCACAAATGTACACCCCCCCCCCCCCCCCCCCCCCCCCCTTCTTCCTTTCTCTCTCACTTTGTGTCTAAAACAACAATAATGCCTACATGACCGTCATCCTCCTCACTCTTCCTGCAGTCTGTTTGAAGTCACCCATCTCCTCCCACCCCCTCTCTCTCTCTCTCCTCCTCCCCCCCCCCCCCTCACCTATCTCATGTACAAAGATCATCATGGGTCAAGACAAAGGAGAGTGCTCTCTTGCCCTCCTTCCCCTGCCATGTGCTATGGCAACTGAGCAGGCATGATGCAATTATGTTAAACAGTCCTCTGTCAATTGGCATACATGTACTGATGTAGGTGCACCAAAAGCAACCCCAACTGCTAAGAAAGTGTTCACAGAATCTACACCTACCTCCCACTGTAAGTGGTGGAGGATGACCAACCTCCCCCTCCCCTCTTCTTTGTCTTTAGTGACACAAAGACAACTGGAACTGGAAATGGACAAGGTAACTTAGCCTACAAAAAGGGGAAACTCAGTCCCTCCAATTCACTGCTCTCCATCTCACCCACAGTGTAGCCACAAAGACAACAGGGGTAAATCAGAGAAGGGAACGATCATCTCCACATCCCCTGAATCTCCTGTGTTCTAAGTTCACCGTTTCCCAGAAGTAATGTAAACTGAAATTATATTTCTAAATTCTGAGACTATGCATTGATCATATGTACACCATGTGTTTTAATATATAACTTTAAGCCAAAACTTGGTGACATCTAGCTAGATGATGGAGTATTCTATTGTAATAGTTAGTTTGCCACAACCTGGTAAAAACTATTAAGATATTTAATCAACATTCTCTGTTAACCATCTGACTTTCGCCATTATTCAATACTATCTGTTAAGATGATAATGGAATGAGAAATTCTGATCGGAAAAGTTGTATGCCTGTACTAGGTGAAAACTGCTGATTTATGAATACTGTTGACTGTTGGAAAGTTTTGTAGTATGTGACTCTCAAGTCTTAACCACATGTGTACTTGGGCTACGTGTATTCCAAGTTACTTCAACTTAATTTCTGTAAACAACACTGAAGAGTTCTTTACTTCCACTGTTTAACATTATATTCCTGTCTCCTACCCCTTGTTTCACTTAAATTTGTTAATGAAACTGAAGACTCATAATCATGGCGGATATATTTATGCTGGTCTAATCCTTCGTTCGCTTAGATCTCACACATTTACTGAAAACCAGAAGGCAAGTGTGAGAACTCGACAAGCCAGATTCTCAGCTACTTAACTACAGACCAGGTTCTGTCTTGAGACCAGCTCCTGGGACCTTGGGCATGCCTGATAGTGGAGAAACACCACAGCCCAGCACATGATCAGCCGGTCTAAAGAGATGTGGACCAGTCACCAACAACCCCAAAGAGATCCATGCTCCTCTCCAACATCAGATGATTTCTGATATTCCAAGTGGACTCCAACTCAACCCATCCAGAACTTTCCCTGTCTTAATGATGAAAAAAGAAGTGGGAAACAAAAGTCAGCCTGAACTGAATTTGTGAAACTGATTTGAATATTTCACCCTTGTATTTATAATCAAGTAAGTTGATGTGTGAAAGTGCACTTGTGTCAGTTCTTTGTTCAGCAGTGAATGTTTGAACTTATCTCTAATTCTATCTCTCAGAGCTACAAGCACTTTTTTTAGTGTACAAGCCAAAGGAAAATTATTCAAGAACCACTCTTGAGTAGTTTAAACAGTCCCAAGAAAAAAAAAAAAATTTTTCTTTTGTTGATAAGTATCAGAAAGTTGCTCGTTCCATAACTAGTATGAGAGAGGGTGGAGGTGAAATTTCAACATACCTCTGATAGAGAAAATACTCTTTGTCCTTCCCCTAGAGGACAATACTGACCCCCTCCTAACTCTCGTCACAATGGCATGCGGTTGGTGAGTTGGTACATGATTTGAAAAAGTGCATGTTTGTGTGGTTCTCTGTGTCTCTCTCTGGTCTCTGTGTGTGTTTGTGCGTGTGTATATATGTGTGTGTGTGCGCGCGCGCGCATGCATGTGTGTGCATGCGTGCATGCGTATGTGTTAAAGATAAGAGGAAAGAGACAGAACTGGACTGTGCTTGATAAACCTCCAGCACAACTCTTTAAAAGTCAGCCTTAAATTGGGTGAAAAAATCTTTCTCAAATCAGGAGAGGACACACATACCTTTTCCTAATGACTCAGGAGTGACCCAATCCCTTACACCAGCACTGAACTGGGAGCCCTGACATAAAGCAATGCTTCCTGCAGCCTCACTTCTGCAGGCATTGTATTTTTGTGCCACATAGTATGAAATGTCATACAAAGTAATCATCCACATTCTTACAATAACCTTTCACAATGTTCATAACTATTTAATTTTCAACCAAATCTGTACACTGTTCAAGCAAGTCCAGTTTGTAGATCTAACTTGGATGGTAAATGTAGAACACACTGCATGCAGTGACCTAGTCTTTCTGCATGATGTACCATCTTCTCCTCCCCCATCCCAAATAAAAAATCTTTATGGTCTACTCTACACACTTCCAAAACAAAACAAAAACTGCTGAAAACAGCACAACGATTTTGTGGACCTCTTTCATCATATTTTGTAATAAACCATAGGTTTCCACAATTCTTATTTGTCACTTTGTGTGTGTGTGTGTGTGTGTGTGTGTGTGTGTGAGAGAGAGAGAGAGAGAGAGAGAGAGAGAGAGAGAGAGAGAGAGAGCAAAGAAGTTGTCTATGGGGCTGGTACTAGTGGTAGGCTACCCGAAAACTTGAATCCTTTTTTCAGTAAATGACTTTACACTCTGCTTGCATTCTAGATTTGCCTTTCACTGTATACTATTAATTTCTTAAATCTGAAAGCTTCTGAAAGAACAAGCTGCTAGGCCTAGTTGTATCGTTTCCATGAAAACAAAATAGCATCTAACAGGTCTACTACCACTGACAGCAGCAGTAGATTTAATAGTATAATCCATCATTTATCATGAATTTACAGAGACTGCGCTTCCACCCCTTGTTCACCGCATAAAACCTCTCTCATTATCGCGATCTGCACTGCTGTCTGCGTGCACGACATTTTGACTTACTTCCCAACATTGTGAACACTGACCGAATCAGTACAAGTACTGCAACTCATGCAATTTGAATGATCATGTTTCTTTTCTAACTTTTATCTTCCAATCTTGCTCGAGCCAGTACCGAAACCCTATCCTCCAAGACAAACAAGAATACAACGATAGCGCGGATAGGTTAAGCCATAGATATGTAGTATGGTTAAGCTTACCAGTAGGCCTATTACCTGCAGGCAATACCACCAAAGAAAAGTCAGATCTCTCACTCTTGGTTGACGAGTGGCAGACGACAACGACAACGAGTGCGAGGCAATCCTTTCGATCAGATCTCCCCCACTAGGCCTAGGGCCTAGCTTATCAATTCACTCAACCACTGCTCTTTCATGCGGTCCTATCAAAGGGAAAACCAGCTCCATTCGAAAGCTGAATAAAGCCTTTTCGTAACGAAAACCGTTGGCTCGATCTCTTACAATCAAAGAGCGCACTGTCTCCCTCTCGTATGCTTTTCGGCAAGGGAGAGGTCACCTACCCGGTTGCGTGAACTGCTCCGAATAGATCTTTTTTTTTTTTTTTCTGCTGTCGAATGTGTGTCGCCTGCTAGGCCTACGGGGTTTATTCTTTAATGGCCCGACAGCGCGCGCTTTCTGGCATTCATAGGATCTTGTTGAAAGTAATCCCTATGCTTTTTCTCCTGATCGTGTCTTGGAAAGCGGTGGGATTTGCCTTTGGCTGTCGGTATAACATCTGATGTGTGGGGGATTAGGACGTTTTGGTAAGAATGGGGTGGCCATTTAGCGATCGGAACGTTTTTTTATTCAGGTTTAATAAGGACTTCGGTCGAAAGCATTCCCTGTTGTTTCGTGATATGCCAGTCGAGCAAGTGTCGCGTGCGCTGTGTGTGCGTGTGTGTGTGAGGTGCAGGAAACCAACACCAAAACGTTACGTTTACAACTGCAGAATGTTCGAGTGAGAGAGAGAGAGAGAGAGAGAGAGAGAGAGAGAGAGAGACTGACGTGTATGACTGTGCGTGTGTGTGTGTTGAATGTTTCCGTTGCTGTCTTCAGTGATGCTCATGTTTTCAAGCACTGCGGCATGCTACAAAGCTAGCCCTCCCCCCTCCTCCCCCCACCCCCATCCACACACACACTCACCTCCTCACCGCCCCCATCCCTCTCCCAATCAACGATTCTTTTAACGACTTGATAGTCTTGAAAATTTTCTTTTGACCAAGAACAAGACTTCTTAATTTCGCCGATTTTGCCAGTGTCAGGCTTGAAGCGCAAAGAGCTCCGTTTACTATTGGTGATGTCGCTCTGCGTATGCACTCATTGTTATCACTATCATCACAGAGTAAGTATATATACTACTTAGTCTGTGCTGCCATTGTTTGTTGTTGCATTATTCTTGCTGTTGTTGTTATTTTCATTTTCATCATAATTTCTGCCAATAATTTATCTGTTACTGCTTTGCGAAGTTTTCTGCACTGAATGTATCATACATGCCTTGTCCAAGATCACCATAAGCTGTAACTGGTCAAGTCGTCCCACTTACACCAGCAAACGGAGACTGCATGGGTTAGTTTTTTTTCCCCCCTCTTTTTCTTCTTCTTGTCCCCTCCGTAAAAGTACAAATCTGGTCGTCCTAATCATCCATCTAAATTGACTGTCCCGCGCAGGAATGCCAAAGTTACGGAAAACCGCCGATTTCTTCTAACTTGTCGTCTGCAAGCCTATATAGTTACCAATACAACGAAATCACACCCGGGCACAAACACTTTATACACAGTTCCTGCCTGCACCCCAATCCGCCTCCCCCTTCCTCTCCGCTTCCCCATTCCTTCACTCCTCACCCGTCCTGATCCTTCCTGACGGAGACATAATTTTTATTAACACTGTTGCCAAACTCTTCCCCCCCCCCCCCCCCCCCCCCCCCCCCCTCCCCCCACTTCCGATTTTATTCAAATTATGCTTGTTAATATCTTCAACCGCCATGAATGTTGTTCATTTTTTTCTTGTTTTTATACAAAGCATTTTAAGTAAGAGAGGCTGGTATACATGAAAGGAACAATACTGCACATTCTGATCCGGCCTGTTGTTTTCATTTCTGTTATTGTGACATTGTATTTATGTACCCTTTCATAACGGACCGGCCATAATATGAATAAAATATCTGAACATCTATCTCTCTCTCGATCTCTCTCTCTCTCTCTCTCTCTCTCTCGCTCGTGTCTCTCTCTCTTGAGCGGGTGTACGGGTGTATGTGGATGTGCGTATTTTCCCCTTTAGTCGTTACTAGTGCGCTGCTAATTTGTAAATTGTTCCCCTTGGCACTAAGGCTGTGAAAAGCTGATGCCAATGTCAGTCTCTCTCTGTCTCTGTCGTTGTCTGTCTCTCTCTCTCTCTCTCTCACACACACATAAACACATATATGTGCAAGCGGGCGCGTGTGTATGTGCATGCGTGCATTTGTGTGCGAATGTGTGTGTGTGTGTGTGTGTGTGTGTGTGTGTGTGTGTATGCGCGTGCGTGCGCGCGTGCAAGCATATGTGTGTGTGTGTGTGTGTGTGTGTGTGTCCGCACGTGCGCGTACGCGTGTGTGTATGCGCGTGTATGCATGTGTGTGTGTGTGTTTGGACAATGCCACAGGTTCAATGCGACCTGCCTTTCTTTCACTGCCTCGAATTAAGTCTATATTTTCCTTCTGTATCATTACACTGTTAGTATTCTCCGGACCTTTAGTAAGACATAAGCAGATAAGCAAGGTCTTGGTTGTCCTCTCAACACCCGAGACACAGGCAAAACGGGCTGGCAGTAGTGACCAGCACAATCACAGGACTTTGTTCACACTGGCCCTACAAACCCCACGGGATTTGTTGGCGACCCTTCCAAGTGTTTCCAAAATACCCTCAGTGCTTGTGCAGACAGACAGAAAGTCACACAGACAGACAGCCCCAGAAGAACAGAGTGGACCAACACCGTACCTGCTCCGAGCCGCTTCACTTGTCCGTTACCTGGTACAAATTTGTTTGGGCTTCTCAAACGTAGACAAAACGCTAGATCAGTGAACCCTTTCACTTCGCTTTACGCGTATGAAGAAAGTAAATTGTACACACACACACACACACACACACACACACACACACACACAAGAGAACTAAAAAGAAAAGAAAGAAAAAGAACAGAGAAAAAGAAAGACAGAAGAGAAAAGAGAAAGAAAGAAGAAAGAAAACAAAAGAAAAGCAAGATTCGCTTGAGTGTGAACATGGTTAATATGTCTAAACATACGGTTGAAAAGCAAAAACAAATAAGTTGTAAACGTTTGACTGGTGATAGCTCACAAGGTTAGGGTTTAACAGTCCTTGCGCGTAACGGCGTTTGAAAAGTTCAGTAACTTAATTCGCAGTGACACAAAACAGAAGACCGAAAGCGGATATTAACTCTGTAAAACTGTAGCGTTTCTCTTTTTCTTTCCTTTAAAACAACAACAACAACAACAATAAACTATACACGATTTAATACCCACCTAAAATCAGCACCGTTTTATCCGTGAAAAAAAAAAAAGAACAACTTAATCAATCCACGGAACTTGGGAAGAAATAGGTAAAATATCCGACAGGCCTAGTGTTTGCTTCGTGGCCTCTAACAAACTGCAGGGCAGGCCTACGAACCTGTAAGCACCGCTCTCTTGCCTCTAGTGTTTGACAAACCGGCTTCAAAGAGAAGAAAAAAGTAAAGAGAGAGGAGTGTGTGTGTGTGTGTGTGTGTGTGTGTGTGTGTGTGTGTGTGTGAGAGAGAGAGAGAGAGAGAGAGAGAGAGAGAGAGAGTGTGTGTGTGTGTGTGTGTGTGTGTGTGTGTGCACGCGCGCGCGCGCGCCTGCCCCCAAAAAGAGATTGATCACCGCCACGATCGAGTCTGGCTATGCCGGCGGGAGTCGGTTACCGTCGGCGACTTCGCCTGTGTCACCTTAATCACACCTGACAGACGCACACACCCTGACTACGCAAGCAGAAAGCTTTCTCACTCGTTATCGACACCTGCGGAAATACACACACACGCACACGCACACGCACACGCACGCACTGCATGTGTATAATCGGAAAAAAAAAACGAAAATGGAGTTTTACAGACCACGAACCCGATTATACAGTTAAGTAGCTCCAAAATTTAAGCTGGCGCCGAAACATTGGCGGGTCCACCCACCTCCCGCGGGAGCAGGGTCGTAAGAGTACAGACTGATCGATGAGTTAATTCCTCTCATGACTGCGATTGCAATTGACGTCATCACGCGAGACACTCGGTGATTTACTTTCCTTCGTGAACGAGTCAGTTTTACCACACAGGAAAGTGCAGACCTGAAGAAACGGTAACGCAAGATCTTGAGTAAAAAAAAAAAATAAAATAAAAAAAAAGGCAACTGCTTTTCTTCCCCTCTTTTTTTCTTCCCCCCCCCCCCCCCCCCCCCCCCCCGAAAAAAAACGAAAGAAAAAAAAACTCTTTTTTTCTTTCTTTTTTTTTTGTTTTCACCAGTCGAAGGCCGGCTTCATTCATAAGATTACTGGCCTTAATCCTCTTCAAGGCTGTTTCTTAACCTTCACAATTCGTCACTGTATCAGTCAGTATATGGCTAGGTTGGAAGTCGTCAAGCAATGCGATCGCTTCGATTTGGCTCTTTCCATCGACTGTGCCGCGGACACTTCTTTTGAACGTCGCGGCTCCGATGACGTGCACAATGACATCTTCCACAGGTTTATGAAATTCGTAATTTCGCTTATTCCTGTTGATATGGCATAAGTGTGTTGTCTTTGAGCCCCCCCCCCCCCCCCCCCCCCCCCCCCCCCTTTTTTTCCCTTTCATAAACAGATAAAAGGTTAAAATTATCAATGTAGAAGACAACGGTAAGCCTACTCTCGAAGACCCAATCCGACCATCCGGAGGTCTAGGTCGGGGTGGGTGGGGGTGGGGATGGAAGAGGGGGAAGCGGGGAGTGGGCGGCGGGAGGGGTTGGGGGAGGGAGAGTACCCAAAACAGACAGGGAGGGTTGGCTTCTAAAGGGAAGTTATCTTGTGAGATTTTCAACACGAAAAACCCTTAGCCTAGATGACTTCCCTTGGTAGTGGCACACTGGTGTGCGTGTCACATTGGCCATCTCTTCCTTGATGTGAAGGAACGGTTGGTAACAGCCTTATTTAAATCTGCGCCTTCAAGTTCTGAGCAACATTTTCAAAGTTACATTGCTTAGAAGTCTGGGCCACTCTCATTCATCGGTGTATAACCGACGGAAGACAGTGATAAAAGATACTTTACAGAAATATAGTAACAATGTTACATCACATTCTATGAGAGAAGAAGAAGAGGAAGAAATTTTACAGAAATATAGTAACAAATGTTACATCACATTTCTATGAGAAAGAGTGAAGAAGAAGAAGAAGAGCACTTTCTACCGAACAGCGAAATACAGTAACTGGAGCCTATTCTCCATACACCGACTTCTGCCTACGGACCCCATTATCTCTCCCTCCCCCATCCCTTCCACTCCGGCCGTAACCTTGTAGCTTCACAAATCTTAAATAAATGTCAGCGAACCGCCCAGAGAAACGTGGACAAACGAGTCACAAGACAAACCACAACGCGTTTCAACCTCTTAGGTCTTCTTCAGGTGCAACAAACAAGAAACAAATAACGAAAATGCACTTAGCTTTGATCGCTTCTGTGTTCAGCGCAAGAAAGAAGGCGTTGAATGTAGCTTCAGTCACGAACTAAGAATGTCACGAGTGTGAGAGAGACTGAGAGATGATGATCATCTTTATTTCAGAGAGAGAGAGAGAGAGAGAGAGAGAGAGAGAGAGAGACGTTGCTGGTGAGCAGCAATTAATTGTTGGCCAGGTCAGTAACTGTGCTCAACAGTGACTATTTCTGAATAGAGTTATGTTCCTTACTTGTGTGGTGTTACTGGTTCTCCTTAGTGATTTTTTTAGTTCTAATTTATATCCTTTTCATCTGTAACTGCAGAACTAGTTACTCACCTTTCTTTTGTAATGTTATAAATATCTAAAACGATCTTAAGAACTATAAACACTCAAACTTTTAAAAAGTTTTTGATGTGTACAGCATCCCTTCCTTTATTCTCAGTAATAAATACTATATAATAAATACAAATGTATTTAACAGCTAGGGTACTCGGAAGAGCGCAGACCTAAGGGTGAAAACATAACCTTCTTTAGGTGACTGTTTTTGTATACCACATCAGTGTGGTAACAACATACATGAAAAATGGACTCGGGTTACATCTGTAAACTTTACTTTACCATACCACATCAGTGTGGAACAATATACATGAAAAATGGACTCGGTTACATTTGTAAACTTTACTTTACCACAATATACATGAAAAATGGTCTTGGGTTAGATCTGTAAGCTTTACTTAACAAGGTCTAAGCCTAAACGGTCCATTTTCAATGTGAAAGAGCTATAGTCTAGGTCTATAACAAAACATATACTCTACATTACTCTTCTGTATCAGGTCTAACATTAGGCTATAAAAGACTGATCATATTGATGTTAAAGATCTAAGGTTTATTTTAGTATGTTTTTTGTTTTAGAAAAGTACCTGTATAATGAAAACACACATACGTACACACACACATATATATATATATATCAATATGAGTGTGTATACTTCTAGTTTATAAGTTGGCTATTCACATACACTTCTGCAAACTTAGGATTCTGTTGATTTGGTTTACATGTTGAATTATGCCTATCACATGGGATTCAAATTTTTTTTTTTTTTTTAATCATTGTATGCCAGGGGCTTTTTTCCTTAACATATTTTTTTCTTTCAGAACACTACATGTAATAGGCCCAAAACCACCCCCCCCCCCCCCCCCCCCCCCCCCCCCCCCCCCCATCCAATCCTTCACTTGGTTACAGCATTTATATATGTGAAGCTAATGGTCATCATGAATAAACAATCTGGATTGGTGGCATTCATTTCTAGAAAGGTTAAAGAAAGTGCTAGTAGAAGTTATAGGCTATGTCTTCCATCATGACATACTCTGCACACTTGAACCTGCAGTAATTCACTGCACCAATTGCTAATAAATAGGCTATTGACACTTTAAATCTTCACTTTGATTTTTTCCTGTAATTAGCCTAAACTGTATAACAAGCTGACAAGATGAAACTTCATCACAGTTGATGAAGTAATTTCATCACTCTACTAGGATCAACTCGGTCACGTTGACCGGAAGTAGAGCGCATTTCAGAAGTAGGGTGCAGTGGCAGATATTTCAGAAGCAGAGTGCTGTGGCAGACTTTAATTCAACAAACATTTCAGAAGCAGAGTGCTGTGGCAGACTTTAATCAATAGACATTTCAGGAGTTGAGTGCTGTGGCAGACTTTAATTCAACAGACATTTCAGAAGTACAGTGCTGTGGCAGACTTTAATTCTAGACATTTCAGAAGTACAGTGCTGTGGCAGACTTTAATCAACAGACATTTCAGGAGCAGGGTGCTGCTGTGGCAGACTTTAATTCAACAAACATTTCAGAAGCAGAGTGCTGCGGCAGACTTTAATTCAACAGACATTTCAGGAGGAGAGTGTTGTGGCAGACTTTAATTCAACAAACATTTCAGAAGCACAGTGCTGCGGCAGACAGATTAATTCCACAGACATTTCAGAAGTATAGTGCTGCGGCAGACTTTAATTCAACAGACATTTCAGAAGTACAGTGCTGCAACAGATTAATTCAACAGACATTTCAGAAGTACAGTGCTGCGGTAGACTTTAATTCAACAGACATTCCAGAAGTACAGTGCTGTGGCAGACTTTAATTTTAATTCAACAGACATTTCAGAAGTACAGTGCTGTGGCAGACTTTAATTCAACAGACATTTCAGAAGTACAGTGCTGCACAGATTAATTCAACAGACATTTCAGAAGTACAGTGCTGCGGTAGACTTTAATTCAACAGACATTTCAGAAGTACAGTGCTGTGGCAGACTTTAATCAACAGGCATTTCAGAAGTACAGTGCTGTGGCAGACTTTAATTCAACAGACATTTCAGAAGTACAGTGCTGTGGCAGACTTTAATTCAACAGACATTTCAGAAGTACAGTGTTGCGGCAGACTTTAATTCAACAGACATTTCAGAAGTACAGTGCTGCGGCAGACTTATTCAACAGACATTTCAGAAGTAGAGTGCAGTGGTAGACTTTAATTTCAACAGACATTTCAGAAGTACAGTGCAGTGGCAGACTTTAATTCAACAGACATTTCAGAAGTAGAGTGCTGTAGCAGACTTTAATTCAACAGACATTTTCGGAAGTAGAGTGCTGTGGCAGACTTTAATCCAACAGACATTTCAGAAGCAGAGTGCTGTAGCAGACTCGAATTCAACAGACATTTCAGAAGCAGGTTGCATTTCCTGTTATAGACATGAACTGTCATGTTCTTTTGGCTTTCCGTCAAAAAGGCACAATGATCATTTTCTTCGTTTTCTGATAAAAAGACATTACAATAACTTTGATGACAAAGTTGTCAACTATATCATTTCTTTTTCTTTTCTGCCTTACTGTTCTCTTCTTGAAATGATATGAAGTTGTTTTCCACTCCCAAATTATATGAAGATATTTTCCACTCCGTGTTTTGATTCAGACCTTATTATCATTTGTGAAATTTAACTCTTCTATGGCATCTAGTGGTTGCAAGCTATAGCAAGTCTGGAAAATGTTCATTTGTTTAATTCTGTTTCACATCTTGAGTCATGTTTATACAGGGAAGTATCATTACACCAAGTCTGTTTATATCATCATCCCATTTTATGTGTGTGTGTGTGTGTGTGTGTGTGTGTGTGTGTGTGTGTGTGTGTGTGTGTGTGTGTGTGTGTGTGTGTGTTTAGTGTTAGTGTTAGTGTTAGTGTGTGTGTGTGTGTGTGTGTGTGTGTGTGTGTGTGTGTGTGTGTGTGTGTGTGTGTGTGTGTGTGTGCATGCACTGGATAACATATAAACAATATATGTCACTAAAAGAAACACTGACAGATCTTGCCAAATATAGCAAGGTAAGACAATATGGCCTACCAATCAAGTTGAATCAGACAAATCAAGCAGCAGTAAAGTTGCTAACAAGTCTTATTTGTTTCGACAATAGATAAAAGATTTCTCACTCATTAATTTTCAGATTACACTGACAAAACTGGCATGTCATACATTGTGACCAGTAACAAAAAAGTAAAAGAGTTTCCAGCACAGAAACTGGAGAATGATCCACAAATGCGAGAAAGCAGAACAAAACAAGCAAAAACAGTTAACAAAAGAAATAAAGAAGGAATTTTCTTCTTTCTTTTTTTTTTTAAAGTAAGAGATTGACTGAGAAGAGGAAGTTATGAGAGCACAGTAATGACGCTGATTTTATACCCTCATTCTTTGGGCTTCGGCTGCAGTGTTTTTTATCAAGTTGCACACAACTACTCTAACACAGGTAACTAACTGCATTACCTTTCTTCTTACAAATTACAACACAAGTGGGTGGTATCTGTACAACATAAATCTCCTTTGTAAAAATGTAAGAGTAAAACATCAAAAAGGTTTTTTACCAACTGGGTTTGGAAACTTGACTCGGATACTGAAACTTTCCTTTTTTTTTTCTTTTTTTCTTTATTTTTAGCTTGTTTGTTTATTTGCTTTTAATCTATATTTTGTAAACAGAGAGAGAGAGAGAGAGAGAGAGAGAGAGAGAGAGGAGAGAGAGAGAGAGAGACAGACAGACAGAGAGAGTGAGTGAAAGACAGACACACAGACAGACAGAGACAGTCAGACAAACAGACAGACTGAGAGAGAAAGAGAGCATGTGGGTGAGAGAGAGAGAGAGAGAACGAACGAACGAACGAACGAATCTTTTTTAATGAGGGAAAAAGCGGAATAAGCACAAAATGGCTTTTTTACATCCGGCCCTCAATAAAGGGAAATATATAGAAAATGCAATAACAACAGAGAGAGAGAGAGAGAGAGAGAGAGAGAGAGAGAGAGAGAGAGATGGACAGGGACACACAGAAAGTTTATTCATGTAAAGGCCATTGCCCCTCGTGAAGGAGTGTCTATAAACAAAAATAATCAGATCTAAGAAAATACTCAATTACGTTATTACCATTTCACTATCCATTCAAGATGTGACAACAGAACCCAAGAGAGAGAGAGAGAGAGAGAGAGAGAGAGAGAGAGAGAGAGAGAGAGAGAGAGAGATAGAGTCTAATAGTCACACTTCAACTCATCTTATTCATCCACATCCACAACCTGCCCCTCTCCCCCCCCACCCTCTTCTTTTTTCTTCTTAAAAATCTTTCAGTCATTAATATGTTAGAGGAATTGATAGCTTGCACTTATTTTACTCCAATTTTTTCATTTGTCAACACACACACAAACGCGCATGCACACACATGCACGCGCACACGCGCGCGCGCACACACACATACACACACACACACACACACAGGGAACCACACACAGGAACTCACACACACACACATGCACACACACACACACACACACACACACACACACACACACACACACACACACACACACGCACACGCACACAAACATACATACGCATACACTCACACACATGTACGTACACGCACACACAAACTCATGCACACTCTCACACACAACACAAACAGACCGACCGATAGATTGATAATAGATCAGTACACACACACACACACACACACACACACACACACACACACACACACACACTGCACTCACCTGGTGATGATGTCTGAATGCTGCTTTTTGGCCTGCAGGTAGATGGTGAAGACGGCATGGGAGCGCGAGGAACGCTGGTTGACAGGAGTCTCGGCCACTTTGCGGTTGGCCTGACCCTGCAGCAGGAGAGCGCTGGCCACGTCTTCACTGGGGGCCAGTGTGCACCGACAGGTTGCGCACTGTGCAGGAACCGTTGGACCCCTCCACCACTGTCACCTGTTACATAGCGTCAGTGGAGGAATCTGTTACTCTTTTGTGTGTGTGTGTTGTGTGTGTATGTGTGTGTGTGAGGCTTGCGTGCATGTGTGTGTGTGTGTGTGTGTGCGTGTGTTCTGCTGCTGTCCCAGCTTCTGTACCACCTCAGTGGCACTACATCGATGCTGCTTATTCCAACCCCTCCCCTCCCCCACCCCTGTCCACAACCACCCGGTTTGTCCTGTTGCAGCCCCGGCACTGGTAATCAACAGGGAATAGTCAATATCAAGTTGTTGAGCGGCAACCCACCAGAGGAGACACTGCACTGCTGCCGAGTCACTTCTGTGGTGTTCAGTGGTGCTGTTCTGTTCCAACATACACAGGACAACACCTTCTAAGCCCCTTACTGATGACAATAATTGCTTAGTTGCTGAGCCGGCGTGAATGAGCTCTCCCTCCAGAGGGCACCACCTCGTCCTTTCCAACAACAGTCCCCATGAATTTGCTGATACCAGCAACCCCGGCGGAATCAAACCAAGGCCACAGATGTGGAGAGGACATTGAAACTGAGGTTACCATGAGAGCAGGGCATGAAAGACCACAGAATTTGAGACTTTATTTTCAAAATGCCGATTCATGAGAATGAGAGTGATGAATGCTACAGATTTCCATTCCGGTTTCATGGCGGTTATAGAGTATAGACTTAAACATGTTCTTTCTTTTATTCTGTGGGACTCAAACCTGTCAACTCCTGTGAAGATGTATACTGATTGAACTTGATCTGCTTTTGATATGCTGTCCTGCTGCAAACGACCGTAAGGATATGTTGCAAAACGCCCCCCCCCTCCCTCCCTTTTTTTTCCTTTCCGCTCTCCCTTCACCAATCCCATTGATGTATGAAGAAGAAAACATGTAACCATAGGTGGATTATTGGACGGATGTGGTGAAAGCAACTACACCATCAGCAACAAAACAACAACTCCCCTACTCTGCAGGCACCATCGCAACCGTCTCCCCTCTCTGCTCACAATAAATTGGATCCATCTCTTGCAACAAGTGTTTTCAAATGATTTCAATCTAGACCAGACAATTTGTGGTGCTATGTGCAAAAATCCTGGATATATCACCCGTGTCTTTTTTTTTCAGCTACACACTGATGATGTGACTGTACAAATATTTTTCATTTTTCAATAGTTCATTTCTTCAGTATCTCCCCCAAAAAGCTTCTTAGTTTTATGCAATTCAACAATGTTACTACATTTTCATTTTATCAGTTTCTGCTTCGGGAATGAATAGTTTGATCGACTTCAGAGTGTATTTTTTCATTGTGTAGCTGAACAAAGGATTTAAAAAACAAAAAAAGTCTAGTCCTACTTTTACACATCGCAGTGACTGCCTCAGTGTAGGAATCACTGGGGCTTTTTTTTTTTTTTGTTTGTTTGTTTGTTGCTTGAAATCTCTATAGCTCTTATCTGAGTTAAACTTTATTTTTCTTCAGCTTTAGTTAACATCATCATAGATCACCTTACAGTTTAAATGCATGAATGTAAGAGATTAATAAAGATGACTGACTTCTCTTTTGTTTTCAGCATTTTGTTCAGAATTGTCTGTATTTCTTGATGAAATGTTTACCCCTCACAATATGGTAAAATGTGAGTTTTAAACCATGTCATTTAGGGAAGGCACAGTCTAAGGTTAGTAACAACATGGGACTCCAGAAAAGCACAGAACTGAAAATATTCCAAGGAAGTGAACTAGTATCTGTGGAGAAAATCTTTTCACTACAACAGTCTTCTAGAATGTTCAGATTTAACTATCAATCATTCCCAGCAAGTGACAGAAATGGTTCATATCTTCAAGATAAGCTGACTGATAACCGTTTGTACAACATGAATAATATACTAGATCGAACGGAAACAAAACATGATATATTGTGTGGATGGTTCTCTAATGCAAATTGCTTTTCTTACATTTTGTTTATTTCATTTTTGTAACTACTGCCATGGAGATTGTGTTTTTTTTTTTTTTTTTTTGCTGTCTCAACCTCTGCACCACCTCAGAGGCAGTGCACACACACCTCTCATTCTGACACCCCCCGTCCACAGCCACTGCCCGGTCGGTCCCGCTGCAGCCCCGGCACCGGCAATCCACAGGGAGCAGTCAATGTCAAGTTGTCAAGAGGCAACCCCACGGAGGAGACACAGCACTGCTGCCAAGTCAACTCAGTGGTGTTCAGTGGCGCCTGTTCTGATCTAACATACGCAGGACACCACATACTAAGCCCCTACTGACGACAATAATTGCTTAGTCGCAGAGCTGGTGTGAGTGAGCTCTCCCTCCTGAGGGCGCCACCCACGTCCGTCCAACGACAGCCCCCATGGACTCGCCGATACCGGTGACCCTGAGCGGAACCAAACCAAGGCTACAGACATGGAGAGGACATTGAAACTGAGGTCACCATGACAGCTGGGCATGAAGGGCCACAGAATTTGAGACATTTTTTTTTTAAGCTGATCGATGAGAATGAGAATGATTAAGATGATGCTACAGATTTCCATTTCGGTCTGAGACTACATGACAGGGCTGTACTCTACGCTTCCTTTCATAATATATCCCGGCGTCAACCAGGCCCGAGAGATACAGGCACCTGTAGTGTTGGTCAGGAAATACCAGCCGCTGTGGCGAAGTGGTTAGAGTCACGGACTCCCGGCTGGGAGGTCGTGGGTTCGAATCCCATTAGAGTCATGTGGGTTTTTCTGCCCTGATCGGCTCCTACCCAGAGTTGAGTTTGCTGCAGACTCAGTTGGGAAGACTGGGACCACACAGTCGAGTTTCATCCACTTAATGGATGTGTTTCTGAGAGCGTTGCTCAAATTTCCTGACCAGCACTGCAGATGCCTGTATCTCTCGGGCCTGGTTGACGCTGGGATATATTATGAGATTGTGTTCTTACCCATGTTACCAATGTTGGATTATCTGTTTGTTTATCTATCCTGTATGTTTGTTGGATTATCTGTTTGGTTATCTGTCATGTTTAACCCTTGTCTACTGGATTGTCTGTTCATTTATCTGTTAGCCAGATTACACATCAACTGCCACACATTGAATTTAATGTATCTTGTTTGAAAGATGGGTTGTGATCTATAGACAAGACCCCTTAAATTTTGGTGTAGATCTGTGCTGAAGATCCAGATCAAACAGCAGATCCAGAATCGCTTTGGCAAGATTTTTTTTAAAACAGATTTTTCTCTGAAAATAAAAGCTCTGAAGTTATTGAGTACAAACTGATCATTATCCACAATGGAACATATTCTCATGAACTGCCGAAAGCTTTGCCATGATATAAACATTTTACATGATACACTTCCCATCGCCTCTTCACTGCATGGGAAGTAACTCTATCAGCCTATAACCTACTATTACCTCCCCTGACAAAACACTTTTTTTTTTTGGTTTCCATTCATGGAGTGACTTGCACTCGGAAGTAAAAATAAAGAAATAAACAAATAGCTAAATGAAATCCCTATCAGCCACCTTAATTTTTTTCTCCCATGTTGGGGAAAACAAAGTAAACATACACCCACCCACTCAATCCCCCCCACTCCAACAGCCCCCTTTTTTTTTTTCTTTTAAGCTCACACATCTTGTAGCCGATGCGACTCAAAGAGCAGACCAGAATCTGTTCATCCCGCTAAAAAAGCCTGAGCTCCAACAAGTGTCCCTCCTGAGGAAAATTGGTTGTTTTCTTGTTTGCTTTAAAAAAAAAAATTTTGTTCATTCTTTTGTTTGTTTTCTCTGTTCAGATTTTTCAAGGTTGTTGGGCAGTATGGGTTTTGTTTGTTTGTTGTTTTTTTTTTTAATAAAAAATAAAAAAGACGAAAGCAGTGAAAACATACAGAACATAAAATAAGGACATTCTTTGAAACCGTCAGAAGAAAACATGGGACAATACAGTTTTTGATGATCTTAAAATACTTCATGATGATTTCAATCATGAAAATGACACCCGAGAAAGGAAAACAACGACAGCATGCTTGGATATGTGATGCTGTTGCCTTTTCTCTGCATTTTTAGCCTCTCTTTATGATGATTTAGTAACTGTCCAGTCCAGTAACTCACACCAGTTTTTCCAAACTGCCCCACATGTAAATCAGATTTGTCAGTACAAATCCACATAACCCATGTGTCAACTGTAGTATTATGCTGCCTTTGTCATCTGTATACTTATTTATGACCTTTTATATCTTTACATGACTACTTTAAATCATGTTGATTTATATGTGTAAGTATTCTGATATTTTTCAGTTGTAAAGCATCATGTACTACTAACTATTCTGGATAGGGCACCATATAAATCTGTCCTGTGATACAAGTGACTGAGAAAGGAATTAGCGACATTTGTTGTAACAACAGTCTGTATTAGCACTATCTCACAATGTACATAAATTCTTTCCATGATACAGTGTCTTACTTAATTACAGTGAAACATTGCAACTGTTATCCTCCCTCCTTTTTCCTCTATGATTTTCTTCCTTAACTCCATGCAAAACTTAACACAATATTACACAGGAAGAGACAAAAGGGAAAGGAGGGAGATTTTCTTTTTCATATTACACCATTTTGTTCCCCTTATAACAATGTGCAAAACCCTTACAGCACCATGTCATGTTAGAAAATTATTGTTTAAGCATGATACATAAACTTGATACTGTTAAAATGAATGTTTTTCTTTGTTTGCATTGTGAAAATATTGATGTAACATGTATTTAAGAAAAAACAGAACCTTCAGTGCCAGGGGAGGAAAAAAAAGTAAAAAAAAATTGTCCTTCGCCACTCATTAGTATTATCACATCATGAAGTTTTTTTTTTTTTTTTTGTTTTTATGACTTGAGAGTTGACTTCAACGCAGTGACAGCCCTGATATGGCCCTTTGCGGTTGGCTGGGCTATGAGCAACATTACTCACCTTACCTTAGTCCCATAAATTTTTTTCCTGTTCCACAGAATATGACAGTAGATGACCACTCACCCTGGGGAAAACGGTGACGGGGGAAGTGCCGCGTGCCGTAGTGCTGAGGAGGTCGTAGGCTACTTCCTGGTAGATCTCCAGGTAAGAGATGGACAGTGTGATGTCTTCATCCTCTCTCTGTTCTAACGACTTGTAGATCTCCGTCAGGGCCCTGCACAGCACAGGCAGAAACAACAGCAGGTAAACATTCCTGGAGGAAAGTAGTAAACATCATTTTTTTTTCTTTTTAAAGAAAGAAAAAGAAAAAAAAGTCATACTGTTCATGGCCTGGCCAATAACACAAGGCTGAAGACTTAAGAGGAAAAGGGGTGGGAGAAGGTGGGGTGGTAACAGGAATTTCTCAATAAATGGGGAGAATAAGGGGGCGGGGGTGGTTAAGGGGAAAAGGAAAACTGAAGAGAGAGAAAGAGAGGGAGGGAGACAGAGAGAGCAAGAGAGAGAGAGACACCTGACACTTTATCGAATAAACATGCATACATGTTCATTTCAAGGAGACAGCAAAATAAACATACCATTTGCACAATTCGCAGTCCTTCACCTTTCAATACTAAAGTTAAGACAGGCAAACAATAAATTTTTGAAAATTAATCATTCTGTCTGCAGATTATGTAGTTTTGTAAAGTTATATCTGCCATTGCAATATGTCATCATCGGTCTATGTTGGACTGATAATTGACACTTGACAACTTGATAAATGATCAACATTCACGTCTCGGGTTTCAATAAGCACATGCACCAATAGTTAAGTTTCAGCATTTTCAACCATCAAAATAACTGTTCATTGATATTTTCGTCCATCATAATCAATCATCATCAATTAGTAGTAGAGCTAAGTGATCAGCACTGATAATCAGTCATTTATCATTAAAAGGGACTCAGAGAGAGACAGAGAGAGAGACAGAGAGAGAGAGAGACAAGACAGACAGACAGGCAGGCAGACAGACAGGCAGAGACAAAGACAGAGAGACACAGTAAGAGAGGGTAAGAGAGAGAAGTAAAAGAAGAGTTACAGTAGCAAACCAATAACCATTTAACAGAAGCAGAAGTCCGCAGGCTATTACATTATGTGCACATGTCAGCTCCTGCCCCACAGATGTGCTTGTCAAACTTCACTCTGTTGAGGGGTCAGTTTACTTTCTCCAGCCATGCTGGTTAAAAAGGAAGAGTAGAGGGTTCAGATAGCGGCATTCTGACCAGGGGTTTTCCTTTTCAGAGCCATGTGTTTGCTAGTCTCAGAATGTGTTTAAAAGATTTTTTTTTTCCACCTTGTGGAGTGTGACTGACTAAGAGATATTGACTGTACCATTTAACATGACTAAGTGTCATGGTGGCTCAGTCACATGATACCCTTAACCATCAACTGCCCCAGGACATCTCTTTTAGGCAGCTGTTTTGAAGTCATCACATACCTCACTATGTACTTTGTGTTGCAATTCCATCACAATTATTCAACAAAACTATAGGTAGGAGTGTGTTCCAATGCATTTCAGTCAGCTAGCTGATCCACTGACATCAATCATACATAACCACAGAGACCCAACCACAGCGCAATGGAATGGGTTAGTGGTCAAGTCTCCAACCCATAACATCAGCCTTGGTCAAATGCTGGCTGTGAGCAAGTGGTTGTCTGATCACCGCTCTCATTCGCATCCTCCAGGCTGGTGGTTCTGACTTTCTTTTTACTTTTAACGGCGAAGCCAAGTCTGTTGACATAGTGAGTGGACTTCTGTCTTTAACTGGGCAAAGTGGGGAGGACTGACAGGTGTGTGGTCACTCCATGTGGGGAGCATGTCACACGCATTTCCTTTCACCAGTGGACACATGAAAAGCAAAACAGTGAAAATACACTGGTTTTTGTCTCAGTTTTGTTTACACAGCTATTGACCTTTTTTCGTTTATTTTTTTGTCTGGAATATGACTTCAAAAGGGCAGTAGTTCTCTGTTTATAGTCACAGGCTGAAGAGTCAATGGGAAAGGACAGTCAAGGATTAAACAAGGCATCATGCCACCGGATGGGACAACAACGCGCTG
>JADBJO010000013.1:510000-555000 GCA_016801955.1 Conus betulinus
AGTTCTGTTTGATCAGCGCCTGCTCTAAGTTACTCTCAAGGGGGAGAGAGCAAGCTTGATGGAGTCTGTTGTCGTCTTTCATGCCCCCTAACAGTACACATGTGCTCCTCCAATCCCCTGTAGCCTTGGTCATAGAATTCAGCAAAATCAAAACACCTGTCTTCAATCATGCTGATGACCTGGACCTACTCTGGTAGTGAGAAATTTGCACGTAATCTTTAGTTCTACAGTCCCCATCATGGTATCGGTGCTGCTGACGTCCTCCTGACCTAAAGATGATCTTGCTTTGGAATTCAACTGCTTCAGACCTTGTCTGTATTCCCTCGATAGAGACTTTCACCCAAATCTATGGTAGTGCTGTTGAGGCTGACATTGACAAAGATCTAGACCTATACAATCTTCATCCCTAACCTCAATATGAATTATCAAGTCTAAAAGACTTGATCCTTTGTGGTGACTGCATTCTCAGCCTTTTGCAGGGGGATGGTGTTCAGCCTCTTTGACAGCTCCACTTCCCATCCAATCAGGTTGCCTACAAGTACAATACCTAGTCAATGAATGTGAACTGAAGGCAGGCTGGCATCACTGGATTCAATGGCTTGATGGACGTTCTTGCTGGCCCTAGGGTAAAATGAGAATCAATTCAAATTCATCTATAGACTGCTGCTTATCCTGTGTAGGTGGACAAGTATTTTCTTTTTTTCTTCTCACCAGTGCTTTGGCCCATTTTTGGTTGTATGGCCCCTGCTGCACTCCAAGCCAATGCTATGAACAGCTCTTCTTCTTCTTCTTCTGTTATGTGGCCATAATCAACACTCTGATTATTTTGCCACAGATTAGAAGGTTTCCTTGAACCGGCTGCCCAACTTAATATCCTTTTTCTTTTCTTTTTCCTGTGTAGACTTGAGATAGCTCTTCATGTTGCATTTTATAAGCAGATCACAAACATTCACCCCAGATCACATTTAACACTCCCTGCCCACTAACTGGATCGGAGGGGACGAGAAGTGACGGGCAGGCATCCTTGTGACAGCCCCTGGCACCCCCCCCGACGCAGCGGCCCTCCTACCAGCACCCACTGCGTACCTAACCTAACCTTACACTCTCATATTCATACAGGACAGTTTGTGTTTGCGTTCGTTTTAATCTTCTTACTCCTGAAGTTTCGCAGCAGTGAGACTGTCAAGAGGGTCTCCAAGCCAATGCTATGAACAGCTCCTTTTTTTATGCTATTAAATTATAAACTGGGCTATATATCCCATTCCTGAGAATAATAAAGCGTTTATCTTACATTTCTGAGTGTTCGTTTATGTACTTAAGCACTAATGAATATTCTCATACATGTACTCTACCTTACCTGGTCAGTCCAGACACTGGCCTGAGAAAATCTTGTCAGAATTCTTGCCAAGCCCTCTAATGGCTCTATGGAACTAACTGCTAAGCTTGAGTTTGAGTCTGTCAACCTATCTGAGTCTCCCATCTCAATGGGTCATGCATTAGTACTGTAGGTCACAATACTGATATAACCGTCTACAGCCGTCCTGTTTCATTGGTATGGCACTCCTGTGAACTGGAGGCTATACTGCTGGACTGTCAATAGCACACTTTGAACGACGTTGGTCATAAACCAACAAGTTGGAAGGTTTTATCCTGTATGAGCCTAAGTGTCGTACTGCCGGAGCTGTCTGCATGTTCACCTAATTGTTTTGTGGACACTTGTCATGTCTGTATGTGCACAGGATCCGTGCGTCCCCTACACGACTATATAATGACGTCCTGTCATTGTCACATCAAACTTAAGTCGAAGAACCAATTACTGACTCATTAGATATGGTAGAAACAAATCACAGCACTATATCACAAACGCAAGTAAAGCTTTTGTTAATCTGAATTGTGCTAAAGCATGCACAAAACCGAGAAATTCTCCCCCCGTGAAAAGACACTCACGTGCTTCTGGAGGTCCTTAGGTATAGTTTATATTCGCCATTTCGTTTCTAACAGTCCCAGCATGCAGCACTTAGAGAATGGTTTCCCCTTTTCGGTTGTTTCCGGTTAGGTTTTGTTCCCTAATATCAAATTTTGGCAGAAACGAACGATAATCTAAGTCTCTGTTGCCTCATACTACAATGCTTCACAAACTGAAATATTAATTTGTAATTTTTTTCATGCATTTTAGACGAAGTTTTAGCGAATTCTTCGTGATTCTAAAGATAATGCAATAGCAGACGAATTCAAGGGGATATACTCTAGGCAATATAGTTCAAAGACATCTTGTTTTGACGCAAAGCGGCATCAATGATCATAAAACGAAAATAACTTCCCGTTCATCAAACGTTTAATTTTTGAAGGATATATAGCATAGGGGAACATTGCAAAGTGTTTTCCATTTAGAAACTGCCACTTTGACAACATGGGAGTTTCTAGCAGTTCTGCAGAAGATGGTAGTTCGTCAGACCATTGCACAACGACAGACAAAAACTTTCGCTTTTTGATGGGAAAGGTGCGAGATGTTGGACCAGCTGCGCAGCGCATGTTTAACCTTGGGAAATTGTATCTGTCATCGGACAATCCGGAACAAATTGAAAGAGACAGACGTGTGATTTTCAGGCGTTGTTTCCACCAATGGATGAGTCTGCAGGAGTTACAGACTCTGAAGTAACCAAAGCCTTCAATTTGTTTCACCCTCTCAAAAAGACCAAACCCTTGCATCATGGGCAGACGTACGTGCAGTGGAAAGTGTCACATGACTACCAGTCGACATATCTGCTATGCATGCAGAAGAGGGACATCATATACATTCAACCCATCGATGATTTTCCAGACTTTGTCAAAAATTTCCGGTTCCAGAGAGGCTTGATCCGCGTAGGACTTTTTGAACTGGTTCAAGGATTTGCACAAATCTTCTTCAGCGGTACAGATGTCATGGTTCTGCCAGGGATCCAAATGGAAGAGTTGGGCTGGAATGTAGCTTCAAGGTAGAGCAAAAAAAAAAAAAAAAAAGTGCATATATCAGCTGATATACATGTATGCATGTATACACTGTATGTTATGCTAATGAAAGCATGTACGTTGTATATGCATGCACATATGCACTCTCTCTCTCCCCCCACTCCACTTTCTTGGTTCTCACACATACCCCCCACCCCCCCCCACACACACACTTTCTTCTCACACACACACACACACACACACACACACACACACACACACACACACACACTCACACACACACACACACACACACACACACACACACACACACACACACACACACACACACACACTGTACAATGCAACAGCAAAATGATCAACTTGTTGATTGTGGTTGCTTTATATTGAAAGAGAGAGAGCAAGGCATTCATGAATATTTTGGTATTAAGTGACATCACTTGCTGCAAACATGTAAACACACACACACACACACACACACACACACACACACACACACACACACACACACACACACACACACACACACACACACACCCTACACACACAACATGTATACAAACCACTGTACAGTTAATGAAGCCCGCTGAGTCTCTCGTATGTCTGTTCTTGCTACTTATAAAAGTGCACAGTTTTCATCTGATCTCCAAATTTGATGTTATTTTGCATAAAAGGTAGAACAACAGCAAATTACATTTAGCTAGTCAGTGACAATTTTAATACAATATTAGTTTTCAAAGCGTAGTGACTGAAGAGGGAAATTGAAGCAAATTTTAAAAGAAAACTTATTAGTTCTGTGAGTGCGAGACACAAACAGATTACAGGACAAAAAACACGTTGCATTTCGACTTCTTAGTTTTTTCAGGTAAAAACAAACACCATAAAGGACACTGAAAACGAAGAATGAGCAACCACTTATCTTCTCTCATTTGGCACAAAATGGGTGTTGAATGAAAACGAAGCTGTTGGGACTCTTACCAATGGCCTTGTTTTCATTGAACACCCATTTTGCAACAATATCGCAAAGTGAAGTGACAGTTCAGGATGAGAAGCTGGCCTAAGGGAAAAAACTGTCATGAGCCCCTTGAGGAAGCTAATCTTTCTCTTCTTGGATGAAAGATTCATTCGATTCCAGAGTCAAAAGTTAGGGTGGTAGAAGTGGGTAGGAGAAGGAAGGGAGGGAGTGGAGAGGGTAAAATAAAGAGGAGATGAAGTGGAAAAAAAAAAAAAAAAAAAAAAATACAAAGGGGGGGCGGTCCATGGGAAAGAACAGAACAAATGAAGTGGGGAGTGAGGTGTGGATAAGATGTAAAACCACTGGTGATGATGCGTATGTCTGTGAATTGTACTATTTTCTGACTGATCAAGTCCAGTCATATTTATAGCTCAGCTGTGGCCAGTGGGGTACAGACAATTTAGAAACATGGATATAAAAAAAAAAACAAATTGATTTTAAATCTGTTCAGATCATACCTAAATATGTGACATTATGGGGCAAAATATAAACATCACCTAAGGGTTAAAGATGCATTTTTCTATGGAAAAACCTTCCTTTAACATATTTAACAAGAAAAGGTGAGTAATTCCTGGGTAAAATCATGAATTACAGTATTCAGTACCATGTAAATGAAGCGGCACTTGGGATGGTTAAAAGTAAAAGGATGTATAAAATTAGTATGACAGACCTGGTTAATTTTTTTCTAACTTGAACACAGATCAGTATAAACTTAGTTAATTAAGGAATGCATGCATAAAAACTAAAACATATAGCACACAACCACTCTCTCTTTTTCCTTCCTCCTTCCCTCCCTCCTTCTCTCTCTTTCTCTGTCGTTGTCTCTTTTGTACTCTTTCTCTAGAGCTCTTTCTCACTCTCTGTCTCTCTCTCTGAATGTTATCCATACCATTGTTTTTTTCTTTTTGTATGCCAAATATAATGTGCTAGGTTGACCTTTTCCATTTCGTTTGATTGGTTTATGCTGTTCTCTGCTTTACCACTATTCTGTACATGCATTGAGTGAGCAAGTGAGTGATGGTAGGTGAAGAGCGATACAGTGAAGGTAAGACCGACAGATCCAGAGGCAGAGACAGGACAGAGACACAGATTCATTCATTCATTCATTCATTCATTCGTTCATTCGTTCATTCATTCATTCATTCATTCATTCATTCATTTGTTTGTTTGTTTGTTCATTCAAAATCTGTGATTGATAGGAAATAACTCTGTCAATCTGTTGCAAAATGCATATGTGCATGCAAGAATAATTGTCTGGCTATGACCTGTGCTAATCCACCTTGCTGCATAAGCTGCTGGTCCAATGAAATTCATCACTGTTTGACCATCCCCCCCCCCCCCCCCCCCCCCCCCCCCCGAGAAGAAAACTATACTGATTTTCTGACTGGTCCTGAACTTTTTGTGAAGTCTGTATATTACATGTATACGAGTGTGAGTATGGCTTAATGAAAACAACAGTACTGGATCTGTAAAGTTGAACACACTCCTAGCATAAGGACAGAGGAAGAGAGTGTGTGTGGGGGGGAAGAGGTGGGGAGAAATATTACTTGTAATTGGAGAATATTTTTATTGCGTCCACATGGGTGTCAGAATTTGTGGGTCGTGCACATTATGTCCGTAGCACAATAAGGGCTCCCCCAGTACAACTGTCACATGTTTTAAACTGCAACACTTTGTGCAAGTCTTCTCAGCACAGAGTGTTGCACTTTTGCACAAAGTGTTGCATGGTACACTTTGTGCAGTTGCAACACTTTGTGCCACAACACACATCTCAACAAACATTGACAATACACATAAACACATGTGCACACACAAATATGCATGCACACATGCACTCATGGATCATGGATCCACACACACACATGAATGCACATATGCACGCACACACACACACGAACGCACGCATGCGCACACACGCACGCACACACACACACACACACACACACACACACACACACACATTCACACGACAAGAATGCATTCACAAAGCCTTGTCTTCATCATCATGAACTTACTGTGCCCTGTGAAACAGGTACCACCAGACAACAGGTCAGAAACAGTACCTGGCTAATGACTTCTACCCAAGACTGCAGAGCCTGCTCCCGTCTAATGGGATCTGCATCCTGGGTTCATCTGGACCGACCTCTTTCCTGGTAATTCACAATCTTTGTAGTCTTCACTCATGCTGTACTAGCTATTATTCCCCTTACTTTCCCCAGAAACTGACCATTTCTATGTATATTTTCAAAAAATCATTTAAAAAACGAATGAAAACACACAGACTTGTGATTTTTTTCAAGTTATGTTTATAAATGATTGAGGAACCACAAACAATATATAGCAAAATTATTTTTCTATTTGTTTGGTAATACAGTATACATGACAAAGAAAATGAGATTTTGCGTGTCATATAAAATATAGGGGTGGTACACACCCTATGAACAAAAAAAAAGTTACATTAACTGGTTTCATGCCGTGAAATTATTCAGCTGTTTGCAACAATTCAAGGGCTTCAGTCACATTGTAATGATGATTTGTAGTGTTTCTTTCACCACGCATGCTTGACGGAGTATCTGGCAACACCATGTTGCCAAGTCAAGCCAAACCAAGCTGGTGACGTGGTGTGAAAAGTGTCTGCTAGCTAGCATTCAGCTTGCCTGCAAAAGCCTAAGTACCAGTACACCTGCACTCTAATTAGTATGCAGGAGCTATCTGTAACAAGTAGATTCGTACAAAAGGTTCACTCACTTCGGAGAAAAATTCCACAGCTTTGGACCGCTTATGCAGTCCTTAGTATACAAAGGTTGTAAACATAAGGACCGGATATGCAGTCCTTAGTATAGAAGGAGTTAAACCCACAATAAATAATGCTGGGAATCATCTCAGACTGAGCCTGATGTAGACAGGTTGTCTGATTGTCTCTTAATCAGTTGTTTGCTCTCCAGTTTTCCCACACTGCGTCCTGGTCTTCTTGATGAACTTTTCCCCTGCCCTTATTGCTTCTCCACTTTCATTTCTGATCCCTTGTGTCCTGTAATTACATAGAACTTCAGATCTCTGCTTGTTCCTCACCATCTGCCTATCTGTCTATCTGTCTTTTTGTCTGGCTACCTGTCTGTCTCTGTCTCTGTATCTCTCTCTCTCTCTCTCTCTTGCTCTCTCTCTTATTGTGACTGATGCCCCATATCATCCCCTGTCTGCAGTGTGTGTGTGTGTGTGTGTGTGTGTGTGTGTGTGTGTGTGTGGCATACAGTGTGTAGTGTGTGTGCAGTGTGTTTTTTTTATGATGATATGAATCATCACCGTTTTATTAATCAGTTTTTAATGTGTTATGCATTAGTAACCCTTTCCCTGTAGGGACAAGGGTCAGGTGGAGAAGAAAGCACCGTTTTGCTTAACTTGGGAATAAAGATTATTTATCGATTGATGAAAGATTATAAATCACTTTCTCTTTGTCTCTTTCTCTTTTTTCTTCCCTATCCCCATCTGACCACCTTCTCCCCTCTTTCTCTTGCCTATGTGATATATCTCACTGTCCAGAGCTGTTAAGTTTCAGTGCTTCACATGTAGCACCAGTTAGCAATGACAGTTAATTCCTGGTAGTGATAATACAGTGTTTTATGCTAGTTATAGAGTCATTTCTTATGTGCAGCTGTTTCTGCACAGGTTCCATTGGACTGGTTTATGCTGCTGTTTTTTTTTTTTTTTTTTTTTACTTTTTATCAGTGAGTGCCTAGTACTGGTGAAAATGCAGCATACTGGCTGGCAGATATTAGCCTGTGTGCCTTTGTCTCACAATTTAATCATGAATAAACAATAATACTCTGTCATGCACTGTCTAATTCCATATCTTTCTGTGACCGCTAACTAGAGTTGTAAGCAGCCATGCCTGTATCCAGGTTGTATTTAAGCCAGCCATTCAGTTCAATTAAAAATACTTTTTATATCTCATAAGAGAGAAATTAGTTGCATGATCAGCAGTAAAAGTCTTTACCGATTTAAGACAATTACAATTTTGACACAGCAAAGCACAAATAAAATAATGAATATAATAATGATTTGGAACATTCACGAGCACTTTGTACAAAATATACAGCAGTAACAGTTCACAAAACGCAGACGACAGTGTAAATAAAACAGAGAGCTGAAACATGCGTGCTTGCCCCATGAGAAGCGCCACCTCTCACCTGGACATGACTACTGCTGCACGCTATTTCTTTCCCCCCCCTCATCCACTTAGCAGTTGGCGGCTTGACTAACCAGTGCGCATGCTATTTCTTTCCCACCCCCTCATCCACTTAGCAGTAGGCGGCTTGACTAACCAGTGCGCATGCTGTTTCTCCCACCCGCTCATCCACTTAGCAGTTAGCAGATTGACTACCACTGCGCAGGCTACCAGCTCAGAAATTTCCCCTTCCCAGTTAGCTCTTTGTCTCTTTCATGAGTTATGGTGCAGGGAAATATTCGATCTTTTCTTCTCTTGCCCATGCTTCATCTGAGAAGGAGATGCATGTAAATCATGCTCTTTTAGAAGGCTCTCTTTACATTCAGTTACACAGGCTGCCAGATGGTTCTTGCCACCACCCCCCCCCCCCCCCCCTGCCTCCCCCCCCCCCCCCTTTTTTTTTTTTTTTTTTCGTTAATAGCATGCACCAGTCATTTTACTTGACTAATGGAACATCTGTACTAGTATTGGAGAGCAAAAAAAAACATTGATTTTTGTAAGTACAGGCATTTAATCATGGTATACCAAATTAAAACCACAGTTGCAACATATATTCAACTAAAGAAATTAAAAGGTTCTACACATAATTCATGTTGCGCCATGACAAAATAACAAAGTTCTACATATATTCTGTTAAGCCATTATTTTTTGCTATCCGAATGAAATAAGTTATTACCACCGTCTGTGGCATACAGTTTTGCCTTTTCCACAGAACTAACCTCTTCTGCTGGAGTGCCTGGTGGACTCTGCCTTTTAAATTTTTTTCCCCCCTGATTCTCCAAGGTTTTGTATTCACTGTTGTCTCTTTGTTGTTCAACCCATCACTTCTTCACATCACACAAGACTTTTGAACAGATGACAGTTTAACCAGACTGGGCAGCATGATGAAATGTTGGCCAGTGACAGGTCCAGTAAGTTTTGGTGTGGATCCATAAAGCCGACTTGGATGAAACGGTGGATTCAGGATCCTTTCAGCAAGATTGTTGCAAATTTTCCACAGAATATGAACACTGAGAGTTACTGTAACGAATTGGTTACTATTTATGTAATAATATACTAAATTGGAATTTTTAAAAC
The DNA here is from genome assembly GCA_016801955.1 of Conus betulinus. Lineage (NCBI taxonomy): Eukaryota > Metazoa > Mollusca > Gastropoda > Neogastropoda > Conidae > Conus > Conus betulinus. The sequence continues at coordinate 519,267 of JADBJO010000013.1, forward strand.
ATTCTAGTGATGTAGACATTGACATTCTATAATCCAAAATCATCAAAAAACAAAAAGAGACAACAAAAAAAAAAAAAAAAAAAAAAGATCAATGCGCTGAACTCTTGCAGTCCATACCTATTTACCTCCCCTGATTTTTCTTTCACACATGAACTGACTTTAAAAAAAGATTCAGGAAATGTTCACTTTTAGCAGAGGTTTGCCTTTCACAAAAAAATGCACCTTTATTCATTTTAACCCCCTTTTTTTTTTTTTCTTGGAACAGTTGTCAGTTATGTATTCCTTTTTGTTGTATTTATTTTTTTAGGGCGAGTCAACATTTAAAATCGATATTTGTGAGAAGTCTTTCTAGCATGCATGCCTGGGTAAGTGAATAGATGCACTTGTTACAACCCAAGGTGTTGTGTTGCAGAACACACCACAATTTTGTGCTGGGAGAGGCTTCGCCCAAACATCGTGCCGGCATTTTCAGTTTTGGCCGCTTTCCCTCCGAGCACCTATGACCCCGACAGCCCACAGCTGGATTTGACGGAGATCACAGGGGAGACCCTTTGGAAGCTCATCAAGGTGGGCGATGTCTTTATTCTATGTGTTGGTATGAAGTGGTTGAAGGGAATCCGTCTGTAACAGAAGTCTCTGAAAATTCCATATCATATGAACAGAGTGTGTTTTAAATTAAAAAAAAAAAATCATATCAAATTATATATTGAAGCAAGAAATTATGTGTTTTTTTTTTGTCTGTGAATGAGATTGAAACTTGAAAAGCAGTGAGTGATACTGATGGAGAGAATGAAATTGAGCATACTTTCCCCGTTTTTTATTATTAAAAATCTATAACAGTAGCTTTTCTTATAGCATCAAAAGAGATGATCTAAGGTGAAATGCTCAAAAGACTTGTGGCAATGGAGGGAGAGTAAAGGAGGAATGTAATTTTTCTTAAATAACGTATCAAACCACACAAGATTGTATATTTGAATTTTCTTTCTACATTCTTCAATTGGAAATGAAATGAGGCAGGAAACAGTAAACAATAAACAGTAAACAAGTGGGGTAGTCTTTCCTTATGGGAGCAAAGACTACCCCACTTGTTTACTACATTCTTCAGTTAAATGGTTCAGTCCATTATCTTAAAGGGTTGGGTGTCTTTGTGTTTCATGAGGTGGTCATTTTTAGTGTGCCAAGGGCAACAGAGAAGAATTCTTTTTCAATCTCCATGAAGTTGGAGTCCTTCAATTATATTCTCTCATTTTCTTCTTTTGTCAAACAAATTCATTTGGCATTTAGTTCTTGATGACTTGATGTAAGGGTGTGTATGTGCATGGATGTCATGTTCTTGCTGATGGCATGTTTGGAAGGGAAAACAACTGTATATATATACATATCTATATCTATATGGACATGTATTTTATAATGTTAAACATAGATGATGTGGCTGTGCTTTCATGTCACAAAGACACCATCTTTTTCCCCACTCATATTTTACAGGCTGTGAGCCATGAGGCATGCCACCTGTTTGGTCTCAGCCACTGTGAGTTCTTCCACTGTGCCATGAATGAGAGCAACTCAGTATCCGAGGCGATGGACCAGCCATTGTTCCTCTGCCCAGTCTGCCTGCGAAAACTTCATGAGGTCTGCGCATTTGACGTGGCGGAGAGATACCGGGAGATGCTGAGCTTTCTGAGGGACGTTGAAAAGCAGCTGCCGTATGAAAAGTTGAGGAGCGCTGTTCGGTGGCTGGAGGAGTGCCTGACATTTCTGCACTCTTCAGTCTGATCCGAGGAGATGCTTTTGGTGGTGTAACACTTGGCGACTTTTTGTTTGTCAGCAGGTTTGATCCCAGATGTTTTGGCGATGTAAGCTATACTGACTTTGCCTTCTTTGGCTGGTTTGATTGAAAGAGTTATGTGTGCTGATTTTGACTTCATTAAAAGTTTGTTTACAGAAAGCATGTTTTGATTTCCACCCTTCAAATGAAGGCAGCCAACAGGACTACAGGAGTTGCTGCTACTTTTCAAAACTGACAATTTTGCAGTTCATTTCAGGGTGCCATCTTATTTGTTTGCTTTTTTTTTTCTTTGCAGGAGGGTGGATGGGGTGGGGGTCATGGTTTTTAGTATTTTGTTATAGTGATGAACACAGCTGATGCGGTTGTCTGTGTAACACTTGAATTTTGTCTGTTGTTGTACACACTATATGTATAACAGTGTGTGTGTGTTTTGTTTTTGTTTTTTGCTGTCATTGTTACATTTATGAATCAGTAATCTGGGACAACACCTCCTGTGTTTCTGTTAGAAAATTAAGACTGGTTGTAAAATATCTGGGTTTTTTTTCTCTTTACTCCATGAAGTCATTATTAATAGTGGTTCATGTGCAAATTCCACTGTTGCATGTGGATATACCCCAAACCTGACACAGTTTCATGAAGGGATCCAGGTCAATGGGCAGATCCAGAATCCATGAGCAAAACTGTACCAAAAGTTGGGTCATCAGGCATGGGAACTGTACGCCCACAGGCATATGTATGCTAACGATAGTTCTCTTGGCACCCCAAAAGGGTCCTGTATGCGTGCACCTGGGCTCTTACAAGGAAACAGAAAGTGAAAAAAAATCAAAAAGAAATCATATGCTACCGAGTTGTTGTGGGAAACTTTATCATGGCTCCCCTAAACCATTATTGCTTCTGTCTGCTGCTGTGTGCATATGCAGTTCATTCCTTTTGTTCATGATGGCGATGACTGTGACAGAGAGAGTTCAACAGGATTGACAGTTTGGTAAGTGCTCTCAATGATAATCGTTGCGATGCGATGTTTTGCTGTAATATCGTGCTGATGAAAGATACCTGATCATGACTTCATGATGATGGTGATCATTATGTAACAAACATCAAAAGAAGGAACACAGATAACCAGATCTTCCCATTTAGATCCACTGTGCGCTCAGAGAGCTCCGAGTGGGAGGCAGAATGAGCTGAGAAATTTGAGAACAGTTTGCACGCTTCGTCAAAAATGACACCTCTCATGATCTTCCAGTCTGAAACCAGTGATGAAAACCACTGCAATGGCATCAAGTGATTGTTATTGTTATTATTATTATCACTATTGTAGTTATTATATAGTAGTGGTAGTAGTAGTAGTAGTATGATTATTATATGAGCATACTTATAGGCTCCAGCTGGTTCCAGGATGCAGCGTTTTGCTAGTAAACACTATTGCAGCAGACTGTTGATTTTTTTTTTTTTTTCCCCATCCTTTCTAGTGTGTCTAAGCTATTGGAGAGAAATGAAGTGCCAGTGGATGGAGATCTGGTACCCATGCCTTTTCTTTACTTCACTCGGGAGAAAAAAGTCCATGTTGACATGATCTTTTTGGGTTAATGTTGTATTTAAAGTTGGTTTTGCATGTTTATGTATTTTTCTGATACAGCATTGTTTCCTGTTTTTTTCTCCATTGTTTTTAATTGTTTCACTGCTTTTGGAGTTGTTACTTCTCTTTTCAAGCCATAAAAAGAGAGACAAGCAAGAAAGTTACCATCTTCTCTCTATTGAAATTTGCTGTCAGAGTTATGACTCTTTGTTTGCTGCGCAGCCTGTATTGCAGGGCTAGCTCAGTTTGATCTAAAGCTGAAACTGCCATGAATTTTGAAATTACTCAGACTGAAATCTCTTGGAACTTGGTTCTTCATCCTGGCAGACTGATACACACAATGACATATTTATGATTTTGCACACCAAGATTTGCAATCACAGCATCAGTGCTTGCAGTTCCAAGTTCCAACCTGTTCTCACTTTATTCTTGCTTTCAGTTGCTGCCACAGCAACTACCACAATTTCGTCCAAAACAGATTTCTTAGCTTGCATGGATTTGACTTAAAGCAAAGACAGGGAAACGCTTTTGCAAAGTTAATCTGAAAACGAGACAGCACACCTGGACATTAGTTATGGCCCTTTATGCTGAGGTTTCTTTACTGGTTTCTTTGATTATGTGGAAGAATTTGATTCCCAGGTCTTTGTTTTTTTGCGTTGTCGCACATGCCATGTCCCATGGGTGCAGTTGCCGCGTCATTTTTCTGTCCTGCCTTCTGTGGCCTCATTAGCATTGCCTCCAAGGGTCAGTACATTTTTGATACATCTCAGCACCAGCAGTCTGTTGCCTAGCAATATCAGGTCATCATGAGGGGACCCTGCACAGCTGCCAAGTCGCTTTGATGAGATTCATGGATGCCTGTTCTGAATTTTGTCTGCAAGACTCCGCTTACAAAAATTACTGTCCTCTGTGTGACCTATTTACTGGCACTAGGGGTAGAAACGTCTAGACTTTCTTTTTTTTTTTTTTTTTTTTTAAAAATCTTATTACAGTTTATGACATTCATGCTTTTCTTGTTGTTTTTGTTATTGGTGACTACATGGCGAGAGTTGAATTGTGGAAAGGGCTGTAGTTGACTGTTCTGCAGAGCTGATTGTTGATATATGTTGGTTTTGTTTGTTTGTTTGTTTTTTTTAATCAGTGTGGTTAGTTTTAGCCCGTTATTATCAAATCAAATTCTTCTTTTACGGCAAGCATACTCCACACATGGTTTCTGGTTTTTTGTTATATATTTTTTTTTTTGTGAATTTGTTCATGATGAAGTGTATATGATTGGTTTTGAATATGTGCTTGCAATCTTTTGTGTATTTATATGTGCGTGTGTGTCTGTGTGTGTTGGAGAGAGAGAGCATGTGCTTTTGTGCAAGTGCATATAGTGTATGTATGTGTTTGTGTGTGAATGTATGTGTGTGGTAATACCAGTTTCTGCTCAGGTGTGAGCACATGTTAAATACAGGCAGCATGTGCTCAGTCAGTTTTGTCAGACTTGCTGGGAAAAATGTTGAAAGTGTATTTGTTTTTTATTTCTACTTAATCAACAAAAAAATGACCTATTTTTTTTTATGCAGACATCAACTGCTGTGAACGCCACTGTTAATGCTGCTCAGTTTGACAGTTGTGCTTTGTGTTTACAGTCATTATGAATGATTTTTTTTTTTTTTTTTTTCTTCAGCAAAGTTGGACCAAATTGAATCGGCTCTGTTGTTTTTGTAATGACTAGTATGTGCATAGTTGAGTGGCACCATGGTGTGTACTCTTCAAGTTGGTCACCTGTAATTACAGAGTTTTTCCTTTTTTTTTTCAGCAGCAGTTGAGGATGCAGTGGTACTCCATATTCTAAAATTTCAGTGGTGCATTGTCAGTGAATTGATTTTGGACTGAGCTATGATATTTTTGTGTGCATTGAAAAGGAATAACATTGTGAATGTATGTGACTCTTGCATGCATATGCATATGCATGTGTGTGTGTGTGTGTGTGTGTGTGTGTATGTGTGTGTGTGAGTGTGTGTGTGTGTATGAGAGAGAGAGAGAAATTCAGACTGGCATAGTGGTACGCTCTGTGGGCGCCTGGGATTTGAACCTCATGAGTTGTTTCTTTGTCCTTCATTCAGGACATCCATGCACATCAGAACTTTCCGTAACTCCATTGTCATTTGAGAGTCCCTTCCAGATGAGTGTGTACAGCCATAAGTCTACTTCAGACACAATGGGAGCACCAAGAAGAAGAGTACATAGATGATGTGTGATTTCCCAGTTTCTGCCTAGCGTTACTGAACGTTCCATGGACTAAACAGACAACTTTTCACACATTCACGTTTCATCCACATAGACAGGACAACTGTTTTTAAGCATTCACATTTCACCCTGACAATGATTGTCACTATCACCATTATCATCATCATCTTCATAATGAACATCATCTATATATGATCATCATCGTCATCGATCATTGCTGTGCAATTATTGGTCATCATGAATTACATCCTTGGGTGGTGGTGTTGTTTTTCCCCGTTGCAATCTTCATCATTGAAGGCATAACTTTTCTTTCTCCTACCCTTGCCAGCGTGTCTTGTTTACCCATTACCTCCCTTTACCTTCTGTGTCTGTATTCCCCCTCTCTTCCTTTGTATATTTTATTGAGCACCTGATTAGGCATCATCATGAGCTGGATCCTCCAGTCATCATTTTCATTGCAGTGATTATTTTCATCACTGCCATTAACTTCTCTCTCTCTCTCTGTCTTTCTCTCTCCTTGTCCGCGCTTGTGTTTATATCTCCTTCTGTTTATGTCTTTCTCTCATGCCTATCTTTAGTTCTGTTGATCTCCTGCTCTATGTTACACAGCATACAAATTTCTTGTATCATTGATTTGTTGTTCTCTCGAAGGGGAACACACATGCATACTCTCTCTCTCTCTCTCTCGTTTGGAGAACGTCTTTCTCTGTCTCTAAGACACCTCTCCCCAGAGTACTTGCTCAATGGAGATCTTACCCTTTCAGACAGATGGAGATTCCTAAGTTTCTTTTTACACATAGAGTTGAAAAGAGACAACTGCTCTCTCTCTCTCTCTCTCTTGGGGCTGGGGGAAGGGGGGGGGGGGGGGGGGGGGGGGGGTGTGCTTGGACACATCTTTCTTTGTCCACAGTCTCCCCACAGTGCTTCCTCCAGCGAGCTCTTGTGCCATTCCAGTCAAATCAAAAGGAGAATCTTGCTGGTTCCTATTCTACATGTGAGGGTCTGGCTAGGGCATCAGTGACACTGGACTTAGGGTTGTAGTTTGTAGTACCCAATAACGTGGACAATGATGTTTGCATCTCTGTGCATTACCATGAGATGTACTTCGCCGACACCAAGACATTTTGGAATTAATGACAAAATATCATGATAGCTGACAGACTTCTAAATGAGAAGTTTTCTTTTTTCTTTCCTTTTCTTTTCTTTCTTTCTTTCTTTTGATTGAGAGAGAGAGAGAGCAAGAGCAGCACTGGATGAAGAAGCAACTACAAAGTTGCAATGTTTTGCATAATAAACAAACATTGAATAATCAGATATACTTATTAAAGGCTCACTCAATTTGGAAATGACCTGTTGATTTTCTGATAGTCCAGTGAAATGACTGAAACCATACACTAGACCAAACTGAACTCTGTCCTTCACTCAATGACTCATTCATGACCGTAGCACTGCACATCTTCACCATTAAAAAACACACACACACACACACACACACGCATTTTCCTGCATTACACAAAGGCACCGATACAAGGCCACCATGTCTTGTACAAAGTCATTTACTTTTCTTTGTTCAAACAAACATTTTATAAATCAAGTGGACAGCAGATCTGCATGAAAAAAATTAACACGCACATATAAAAACAAATAATGTTTCCAATTAATCAGTTTAAGATAAGAACAGATTAATATTTTTTTAAATGATGCAATTAGGAAGTAAACTAAAGACTATTTAAATAAAAACAATTGTACATCCAATCTCCCCACCCCTCAAAGTATAACTCATTTTCACTAATATTACCCTTATAGCCCAAGTCAACCACTTAGGGCTTTGTCCTAATTTTCTCCAGTTAGGGGAAAACTCCTGCAAAAACAAAACAAAACAAAACAAAACAAAACAACCAAACAAGGGAAAACTCCTGCAAAAAAAAAAACAAAACAAAAACAAAACAACCAAACGACAACAAAAAAGAACAAAATTACTTATTACATACCTAAATTCTTAACACATTCGCTAACCAACTGATAAAACTTTGAAGCGCTAAAGGCGCCAGGCACTCCTCTAAGTTCGCTCCCTCTTCAATCAATCCAAAGTACAAAATAAGTTCACTCCCTCTTCAATCAATCCAAAGTACAAAATCAATGATAAACATCACAGTGACACAAAAAAAATGCATACAAAATGCCACACGGGCAAAAATGACACCATAGAACTGTCTGGTGTCCTGCATGGGGCGCAGTCTCGCTTCCATGAAGATGAAGGCAACTGAAAACAGCAGGGACAGAAACTGTTATATTTGGAAATCTGAAAAAAAAAAAAAGGAGGGGAAAAAAAAAAAAGGAATTATCTATTCATCTTCATCCCACCCTCACTGAACATCACCACAAAAGTCTCAAGTTCTATCGCCCTTCATGCCCTGCTGTCAAGGTGACCTCGGTTTTAACTTCTCCATGATCATGCCTCTGGTGGGTTCCTGTCAAAGTGGTCACCTACACTACAGCATCAGAGTGGACTAGAACCGGCACCACTGTACACCACTGAAGTGGTCTGGGGGCGGGGCAGGGTCCCCTTTGGTGGGTCTCCTCAAGACTTTATGTTGATTGCTTTTGGACTGTGGTGTCAGGGCTCTGACTAGACAAACCTGGGAGTGGCCATTTAACAGGAAGCAGGTAAAAGCTTGGGAGCATCACCACCAAGAATTAACAGATGATCAGACAGAAAAGAAAAAATAAATCATCTACTTACCTGTATGGGAAACAAAAACAACTGGTTACTATTATAGCATTAATACAACATCGACTGGCCTGAGGACTAGTTATGACTAGGTGTTTTGAAAGTGTGACCAACGGCATTTGTGCCCTAACAATTTTGTGGTGAGAATAACCTTTGCTCCAAACACACGTCCACTGAATCCTGAAGCCACTCTGACTGTAACCTGCCTAGAAAAAAGAGAATCAGGGTCGAGGTGTGGAGACTGGGGTCAGTGCTGGGGACTGGGGAGGCAGAAATCTTTTGATCAATTAATGTACATGTACAATACTGGTACAAGCAAAATATTGCACCATGCCAAAGTCTCAACACAGGTATGTTAACTGACAAGAAAAACACATGATCATTCAATCTAATCGGAAAGAAATCCATAGAGCTAATAACAGATGAAGTGGTAGCAAACAGCATACTAAACCATCCAATCAAATCGGTCATCCAAAACAAACATGGAGGTGGCTTTTGGGTTCAACCAATGCTGCATGAGCATCATCATGATTTCCGTGCAAAAAACCCCACTCCCTAAGACTTTGATCCTGCGGTTAAACTGAGAGTTATTTACTTATTTTTCTCCTCTAAATGAACTGTTTTCGACATGTGCGTGTGCATTTCACAAACCCACTTCAACTGGCTGCAATGCAGAACCATGCAACCTTTTTGCTGCTGGAATATTTCTCATCGAGCACGAAGAGTATTCTCCAGAAAACAGGTGCATTCTGGAAACGTCTTCATTCTCAATTTCTTCAGTGAAAGATAAAACTCCTTATTAGAAGATTACTTATGTTTCAGCATGTTCAGTATTATAGAAAATAACTGCCAAGATATGATAATTTTCAAGTATTTGCAGTGAGACCATTATTCTTGTTGATCTAATAATACCGAGATTACCTTCCTAAAAAAAAAAGGTAACTGGCTATCATGTTAACAACACACTATAAACATTTGGAGCTTTTTTGCAGGACTGAGTAAAAAGATTTGGTAAAATTGATAAGAATACTAGTGATGTGATCGTAGAAAGAAAAAACTGCTTTGTCAACTTGTGCTGTCATTGTTGATAATCCTCATGGACGAATTCCTGGAGTCACTTTGCACAAATATAATGCAGGCTCATTTATAAGTAAATGCCAGATCGTTCCATGGAATTCATCTCCTAAAGAAACTGAGAAGTTCTATGCTGGACACCTCCCATGGCTGAAAGTTCTGAACTAACACTGCACTCAAGTCGCCTACCTTCTGGACTCAGGGAACACATGCCGGAGGTTTGGGCTTTCACTGAACACATTTTCAGCTTATGCCCAACTGTGTTGTTGAAACTTTTCAAAACTACAATAAAGTGACCCAGCCAAAACACAAAGAGACTATATAATATACCAATTCACAGAGGTGGGTAGCAGATGAAAGCAGGGATCCCAAGAGGATGAAGTGAAAGGTTATACAAATTTCCGCTTCCCACACCCCATTTCTCTCCTTTCTTTTAGGAAAAAGGATGATAGTAGTGTGTTTATGACCAAATTCATTTTCTCTGCACTTTTTTCTCTTCAGTTGCCCAGCACTTCTGATCTTCCTCCTGTCTTCAAAGTATAAGACTTAGGGTTCTTACAGATTTCCAAACAAACAAAACATTTGAGGACTTTTTATGGACTTACGATAACATTAATGGACTGTAATATTGACAACATAAGCCTTTGTGCAACTTCTATTGCTTGAAAACAATCTCTTCAGCAGAATTTGATTAGAAGCAGATGACAGAAATCTCTCTATATATATATAGAGAGAGAAAACAAAAAAAGTTATACAGAGAATACATACATACATACATACGAGTCCAAATCTGGCGACTAAAGGCCTCATCATAATAGGCGATACGAATGGTCCTGTCTTCTAGATGGATTACAATGCTCCCCATATGCCGTTACTAGAGATTTATATATGTATATATATATATTTGTAATCTACTTCCCTGACTTTTCATTGCCTTTTTCTTTGTTCCCCTGTTCCCACCAACCCATCCCCACTTTATTTAACCTTTGCCAAGACATTAATACGACGGAGGAATTCTTAGCCTGCACTTGTTTTCCCCTACAAACTTAACTGTTCAACACACACACACACACACACACACACACCACTGTGTAATTCTCAGAATAATTTTGTAGTTTTCCTCATCAAAATATGACTTCTCCCTCAAAGTCTTCATCTAAGCACTTTCAAACACCCTGAGGTATTAATAATAATAATAATAATAATGCATGGCTTTTATATGGCGCAATTCTCTTGGGTCAACTCATTGCTCATATTTATAAGCATTAAAGGTCTAAATCTTGAGGACTTTCTTTAAGTCCTCAAAACGGGGTTCTCGATATTCAAGGATGGGTGAAAAGACTTCCAAGAACTTGTGCAAGCCAAGTGGTTTAAATATTTGCTTGTAAGATTAGCTCCCTTAAGCCTTGTGCAGAGGAACCAGCAATACTACTCACTAAAAAAAAAACATTACAGAAATGTGGCATTCCAGTCTCATGTATGGCAAAAGCAAACATGGAATAAAAAAAAAAAAACAAACAAAAAAAACTGTTCCATTTGAAATACCATCAGCTGATGAAACATGCAGCTCTTGAAACAGATCAGAACAAGGTCAATGTATCTTCCTATACATTTCACAAGTTTTTCTTAAGGAAGAAATTAACATTATCCTAACAGTTTTCATACAACTGGCAAGTTGTACGAAGGAAATACTATTACCATAAGAGTAAAATCAAAATGGGATTTCAAAATAAATCGGTTTGCACTGATAACAATGTCTAAAAAGCACAGAGAAGTGATAAATGAAATGATGGAGAAAAAAGTCTCTAAAATGACAGTTGATGACCACAGCTTGAAATCTCAAATCAGATATTGAATTATCATTCAAGATGTTATGTACACTTATTGCTGCCTCTAATACATGTTCATGTATTGGCCTATTCTCCACATAAAACATTAAAACCATCATATGTAAGTTATCACTTTTCTTTTTGAAATTCAGTTTGTGACAATATTTACAATATGAGACTAGACAAACTCTTCAAATCTGTACTAACTTCATAAACATCAGATTCTGCGAGGAAAAATCAAGCACATGTGTATTTTAAGTTTGTTTTTTGTATATATGTCTGTGTGTGCATACGCTTGTGAATGTGTTTGTGTGTGTGTATGCACGCTCATGCATGTATGTGTGCATGCATATGTATGTGTGTGAGCTTGTGCATGCCCATGTTTGAATAAACTTTTGTGTTCCCCATTTAAAATTTAGGAACTCATAGTAGCCGACCTTCTAAAGTTAAAACTCTGGAAACATTTGTAACTCTCCTGTGTTTCAGTCGATAAACATGGCGTTTAAAAAGAAAATGCATTTTCCATACATATAGTTGCCAACATCAACATAGCATTATTTGGGCAGTCTTCTGCAATCATTTATCATAACTATTCAAAAATGAACCCCCCACACCCCACATTTTTAGGCAAAATTTTGACATTCTGGATTTTATTTATAACAAAATTCTGGATTTCAGGAAAAATCTTTCAGTTAGGGAAATTCCTGAAAAACTTGTGAAAGTTGCCAGCAATGGGAATGAGGGGAAAACAACAAAAAAAAAAAAAAAAAAAAAAAAAAAAGAACATTGATATGTTTGATTTCCTACCTGGTTCTGACCTTTGTTTCAGCCAAAGCTGATCATAAGCATGGGACTTACCAGCCTACGATAACATTCTTGAATAATACATCACAATTATGAATCAGCTTTTCCAGCCTAATTCGGAGCCAATACGATGATACTTGGAGATTTAAAGACAGCATACCTTTTCACATCCACCAATGTATTACTAGAATGATGATTCAGAGATAAATGATTAACAGTGCTACACCCTTCAGCATCCGCCCATGAACAATCCCTGTTCACTGAATCAGCTCCAACACAACTAACTCGCATCCACCCTGGTCTAGAATAAAAATTCATACATTCAAAACAATTATCATGTGACACGTGTTACCAAGGCCTGTACCAGTTACCACATCTCTACATCAGTTCAACACCATCAGCAAGCATGTCAGAAATCTCTCCCAACAAATATCTCATGCTTCCATTCAACCCACTCAACTGTCCTTCTGTCTGGCAATAAGTTACTGATGTATATACAGTGATGTATATATGTATGAATATTGAGCCACAAGGAAGATACGGAGTGGGTATGCTGGTGTATGTGCAGTTATCACAACCATTGAAATTCACTGACAAGCATGCCAAACCCTTCATGAATGCTCATCACCAGTTCATAATCTTTCCCCCCCCCCCCAACAGACGAACCAGTCAACATCTGAAGAAAAAAAAATTTCCTTAAATGACATAATTCTAAGAGTGATGAAATTAGACCTGGATAACTTGTGATAAAAATGTTTTTAGTGAAGTAAAAAAAAGACAAAACACACAGACACATACGCCCACTCACATACTCCCCTCTACACACACACTTCCCATGCTGTCATCATTTTTGATTCAGTTGAAAAAACAACACAGCCACCTGATCATAAACATGGAACAGAAAACTTACAAACAGACTCTCTCATTCATACCCAGCAACAGAAAAGCATTTCTTCCAGTACTTCATGTACTGAAATAAAATGCCTTTTAGATTAAAAGAAAAAAAAACCTACTTGTTATCTATCAGAAAATCACTATAAAACATAACAGTTGTTTTACAAACTTTCAGCACTTTATTTCTTCTTTCTTTCTTTCTGTGTGCACAGGCCAATACTCCTGCGGACACTGCCTGTATAGACAGGCAGCAGAGTCTTGTGTGTATGACTGTTTTTTTTTTTATCCCACCATTAAGGCAGCCATACTCCATCTTCGGGGAATGTGCATGCTATGTGTAACATGTCATCCATACCAACGGCCAAACTGGCCTTCTCTCCTGAAAGTTGGTGATGGGATTTTACATGTGTGCAAGATGATGTGTGTGCGTTCACACATGGAACCTCGGTTTACAATCTTATTTTTGAAGGACTGTATGGGGAATGGAGTCAGAACTAATGTTAACTCCGAGGAAAAATCCTCCTGTGCTGAAATTTGAACCCACAACCCCAGGATCACGAGTCCGGCACCCTACAACTGAGCTATTCTGCCCCCCAGTGCTTTATCAAAACCTAAGAGGTAAGGTAAGGTAATGTTGTTTATAGCCCAGCTGACCACAAAGGGCCATATCAGGCCTGTCACAGCGTTGATGTCAACTCACGAGTAAAAAAAAAGCTGGCTGAACAATTCACTTCCGCTAAACTGGACAAAGGTTCATGACCTAACACTTGCAACAGCCTGACTGGCTCATCCAATCACAAACCTTGAGTCTGGTTGGCCAGGGGATAAGGATTTGCCGTCTTCATTCAGAGCTCATAGGTTCAACCCTCACAAATGCTTCCAAATTCTTTGATAAGGCTTTAAATCATGGTCCCCTGTGTGAACAAATGTACTGGGGGGCAAAAAAAAAAAAAAAACCCTCTCGCTTCCTCCTCTAAAAAATAGTCTCGCTTCCTCCTCTATCAAAGAGCATGGAGATTTGTTTACGTTTCATTCTGCAGATGGAATGTGGCAGCCTAAAAGGTGGGGTTAGTATTGGTCATGCTAGAAATAATGAAACCAATGGTGAACCTCAAGAGTTCTAGCTATGGAACAAAAAAAAAAGAAGAAATCTCAAACAATTCCAGAACAGCTGATGTCGAGTTTAAAAATGACTATTCAGAGTGAAATATTCCATAGTGCAAGGGAAAACATGTCCTCTGAAGCAGAAGAGATATTTCCAGATTAAGAACGACTAACTTTGGATTGATGGAAAATGACTAATCAGAGAGAAATATTATACAACTCCTCCCCTACCCTAATGAGAAGCAAGTTTTGACAGATCTTTAAAAACTTTTGCATCAAGAACAAAGAACTCACTCTGAACAGGCAAGCGAGCAGGCGTCACATCTGGTTCATTATAGATGCATTCTGCAGTATCATCAATCATATGCTTTCATACACTGACAATACAATTGCCGGGAGATTTGTTACCATTCTCTGTTTTGAATAAAACCTCAAAGTAAAACTTGTTCATTTTGGCTTCCACTTAAAAACTGGACACAAAATTACCAGATTTTCTGTTGCAAAAAAAAGATTGTCAGTAAGACTGCAAATTATATCCAATTTCTTTTCATTCAAACTTCAACCAATAGCATGGCACACCACACATACATGTATACAACGTGTTCAGATTTACATTATTCATTTTTCCCTGTCCCCACACATACATGTATACAACGTGTTCAGATTTACATTATTCATTTTTCCCTTACCCCCCCGTCAACAGCAATGCAATGAATGAACACCTTCCTTCTGTTTTTAGATACATGGCGGTGCATAATCAGACAAATGATGGTGAAAGGTAGAATGCTGCTTCCATTGACGTTCATCATCTGATCACAACACTGTTCACCAAGAGGCCTGTTGCTGGAGAAAAAAAAAAGAGGTAGAATGCTTCCTTCCAGTCCAATGGCACAGGATCAAGCATGGCTTGAGGACAGGAGGGGAGATGGGGACGGGTGGGTAGGCCTGGCCAGCATCAAGGTCTGTTGTCCACACAACAGTGGACAGAGTCTGGACAAGGAGGTCCTAGGTGCCTGGGAAAGAAGGTGAAGCACCGCTGTCCTGAAGCAGCAACCAGAGAACTGCCATGTTTGTGGGCAAGGGTATGAGCACAATTCTGAGCATGCCAGCTAGCTATGCCATGCAAGCTTATGAATTTTGTGCATGCCACTGTTTTACAAGTGTTGGCGTGTGATGCTCGAGTCCGGTGCAAAACGATACATTTCAAGTCTTCTGCATGTCATGCATTTTACTTTCCTTTTCATGCAAGAGCAATGAGGGTTTGACATCAACACAAAGACTCAAGACTCATCCTATGATCCTAAAGTTGAATGAACCGCTGGAAGAAGTAGTCCCTGGTCTCTTTAGCCAGCATCCACATCACTCAGCTTCCACAACCGCGAGTCATGTCTTGAATTCACCTTTCACCACCACTCTGTCTTAGCTGCTTCACTTGTGCACACAGTTGTTTCTGCCCAACACACCAGCTCCACGTTCTCTGCCCCAACTTCCCCCCACACACCCACTTGCGTCACGGATTTGTCTGGCAGTGTGGCAGACACTGTGGATGCCTCAACCAAAATAGCACCAAACTGAGAAGCTGGAACAACCGATTTCAGGGAATGGATCCTTGACCTCATTTCACGAACTGCTTGGCTCCTGCAACAAGTAAACTTTTAAAAGTCACTTTGTTTTCTAAATACCAGACATGAGGAGGATAGGTCTATTACTCACTATATTTTCTAATTACCAGACAAGAGGAAGTCTTGTCTTAATCAAATCTGAATTGAACAACTTATTTTTTGTTTCTTTCAGCCGTGTGTTTACGACGAAGACACTTCAATGTGATAAAATATGCAAAATCTTGCTATTTAAATGTCAATTCTGTACCAACCGTGCCATGTAATTTATACTGCTGATGGTTAGCAGTGTACTTACTGATGGTTCTCTGTGATTGTAAGCATTTTAGGTCATACTGGCAAGATAAATGGAACTGTATTGTAAGAACATTCCCTTCAGAATTTCTCTACAATGGAACTTGGCCATGATGACTGACAGTGCAACATAAAACAGAAACAATAATTCAAATTTTTGAATGTCAGTCTCATGTGTCTCTTACTGTGAATATCATTCAGCGGAATCATTTGTACACCTGTTGATAACAGGTGTAATGACACACCTGTATAAGCAACAAGAAAATTTCAGGTCTTTGGCCCAAGTCTAGCGCGGGACAAGTTCCCCACCTAACTAGCCCGAAGTGGTCCGAGTATCTGTCTTTAAGAGATGATAAACCCACAAGCAGTGTGTGGTATGATAGTTAATGCATGGCATTTTTCATGTTACTACGTATCTATAACCTTCTTCATCACAAACTGACATGAATTTTAAAACCCCTTTCAGGTTTGAAACATGGAGCTTAACTTTGAGAAAAGCAATCTCTTGCATTAAAATGTGCTGAACTGTTTTCTAATTTTTCTGTCTTTCTTCCCACATAAAATACACTTGCAAATTCTGGTTATTTTGGGTTGTACTGTTCAGTGTATGCCCTAAAATACTTACTCACTGCCTTTGACCAGGATTTCCTGTGATTCTGTAGATGTTATTCACATCTTGCGTACATTCATATTAGAACTATGCTGTGTATAAATCTGTTCTATAAAAATAGAATTTTCATTGTAAAGAAGATGAGAGTCCCACATGTAGCATGCAATAAGTGAACACAGAAAAAACAAATCACTGCCCAGAAATACAACTGCCGTAAGTCTGAAAATCAAACGTTATAAGAGAAAAAAAAAAAGTATTCATCCCCACAAAATATACTGACAGCTGAGTTACAGTACAAGTATTTTGATTTCAGCATGTTCATTTTCATGATAATGTGATTGGGACATGGCTATGTTATGCCCCTTGGCCCGCCCTATTAGTATACTAAAAATCTAAAAAATAATGCAAAAAAAAAAAATCGAACTGTGGCAGTTGCATTTCCGGGCAGCCAACGCAATGACGGTAGCATCCTGAGAAAATGTGTACATGTGATTTTAGTCACAGCTCCATTCCCATTCAGCCGCATCACTCCACTGTTGCCCATTCCAACTCCTTCATACACAGCCGCATCCTGGTCTCTCCTGTCACAGCCCTTGCAACAGCACACCACTGGGAGCTATCAACATCAGGTTATCCATCAGGCAATCCAGCAGAAGATGCCCCACAGCTGCCGAGTCGAATAGGGATGTTCCATGATGTCTGTTCTGATCCAAAACGTGCAGGACACCACCAGTTAAGTCCCCTGTTGATGACAATGTCTGTGTCCAGTCTCTGAGTTGGTATTGTCCTCCACATGATGTCATGACGCCCATCCAGTGACAGTCCCCATGAACTTGTCAGCAACGCTAATGACTTGACACACATGGCTGTTCAGAGCAAGTTTACTTAGTTTTAACTCTCAACAGTTTTTAAGATTTTTGCATTTTGCATGACATATGTTCTTTTTCTCGTAATATTCTGCGCATTATTTCTAAAATAATAATACTTTTGTGATGAATGTACCTATTTTGAGTTTTTTAAAGCGATATATTGCTTAGATAACAAAAATGTTGTTCGAATACCATGATTCCGGGAAGAAAACCATCTATCACTGGTGATCGAAATCAAGGGAAAGAACTGAAGAGAGTTAAGAGGCAGGGGAGTTTACAGCTCGCACGCAGCTGCAGAGGCCAAGCTGTGAATGCAGGTCAGGGAAAGGGGTGTTTTCTGCAGGCCGCTCCTCACCAGCCAGCTAACCGCGCTGTACTCGGTGAACTGAATGCCATGTGTGCATAGCCGGTCTGGCAGCAATGTGTTCGGCATTGTCGAGCGGCCATTACAAATGGGGCTCTCGGTTTGATAATTAGTGGTTGTCATGAAAAATGTAATATATCTGCGCTCTTGAGATGACTGAATCGGCAAATTCCAAACAATTCTTAATACCAAACTCAACTAGATTTATTTTCCTATAGATAACGTAGATGCCGCATGAAAGCATGCATGTAAGTGATCAGGCAATATTAGAACGACCACACACACAAAATTGTGCAAAAATAACGTCATCACTTTCTGGATATTTAATTTCCCATAGTTAACTAGTACACAAGTTTGACACATGCCTCTGCTTGGACTACAGAAACAAAAATGTTGGATTAGAAATGTATTAAGCTTTGTTTGTTTGCCCTTTGACCAAGTGTCTCGTATGGGACGGAAAAATAAAGCTGTGCACAAACTCTGCGAGCACAGGCTGGGTCAGAGGAGAAGGAATCAAAGCCAAGGTCACCACAGGGCAGGGACTAACAGGGGGTGAGAACCTCAGAGTTTTTTTTTTATCACGATCAACAAAGATTTCAATGATAAAAAAGATGCAACTGAATTGTGTTCTAGTCAGAGACAGCACAGAAATGTTGTGCAAACTTTTGCTTTCATAATCAATCCGAGGTTAACCAAAGTCAAAGACAGGGGGTTAGTTACTGCCAAGGACACAGACAAACATAGCACAGGACCAGACGCAATGCATTTCGACCTTTTGGGTCTTCTTCAGGCGAAAACACATATTTAGGACAGCGAAGATGAAGAAAGGAAAAAAAGAGACACTTATCTAGTCGTGGTCAAAAATGGCCGCCAGGTGGAAATGGGGCCACCCAGGGGGGGGATCATGGGGAAGGAAATAATAATTAAAAAACAAACAAACAAACAAACAAACAAAAACAGTAAAACAAATAAATAAGTAAATAAATCAATATCAAATAAAAATGAATTAGGATTCTCAAATCCAACTGGAACATTGTACAAAACCAGAAACCCACCTTCCACACCAGACCAAACATGATAAAAACCTAAAAGATCTCCTCATGCAGTCCAAATTGAACAGAATCTCCACACCTACACCACCAGGCACTCACCCTGCTCTCAAAACCTAACTGCAAAATCTGCCCCTTCTCCAAACCAGACACCATCCTACAAGGCCCCAAGGACTCTTTCACTATCAAAAGCACATTCTCCCTGTCAGAGCCGCAACATTGTATACATCATTCACTGCCAGCTGTGTCGTCGCAAGATCTATCTGTATAGGTGAAACATCCCGCACACTTGACACAGGCATCTCTGAACACCTGGCCGACATCCGCCACCACCGACCCAAACCCGTTGCCCTGCATTTCAACCACTCCCAACACAACACCAACCATGTGGAAGTCTTGGTACTTTGGCAATCACAGAGTGACAACTTTGAATGCACTACACGAGAGACCCATCTCATTGCCAAATTCAGTGCGCTACAGCCCCATGGCATCAACATCCAACAGCAACACAGATATGCATACCCACTACTTCAACTCCAGTCGTCTATATCTTCCAGTAAAAACACACACATGCATAATACACATACATTACACCACTACCATACCCCCAACTACCCACCTCACATAGAAGTTGCAGCCACCTTCCATTTATTTTATTTTATTCTATTTCATTTCATTTATTGTATATTTCTTTATTTACTTATTTATTTCACTTCATTTATTTTACTTTATTCTATTTTTCAATTTATTTACTTATTTATTATCATTATTATTTTTATTTTTATCATTTCCTCTCCCATGATCTCCTGCTGGGTGGCCCGTTTCCAGCTGGTGGCCATTTTGACCATGACTAGGTAAGTGTCTCTTTTTTTCTTTCTTCATCTTCACTGTCCTAAACGTTTTTTTCACCTGAGAAGACCCAAGAGGTCGAAATGCATTGCGTCTGGTCCTGTGCTATGTTTGTCTGTGTCCTTGACGGTAACCCCCCCCCCCCCCCCCCCCCCTTTCTAAATTTTCCGCCCTCAGTCACTCCGTTCTAAAACTCAGAGAGACAAAGACAACTGCTATGTTGGTCCAGAAATATGCTAGACACTATCGACAAATCCATGACGACGATCATCATCAACCATGTGGTCCTAGTCTTCCTGTTCGTTGTTCTTGTCTTCGGATGCCAAACTCAGGATAGTAGTTGGCTGGGGCTTAAGAATTCTGTAGATGTCTCTCATGAGAGTCAACCCACCCTCCCAGCTGGCAGTGCGTGACAGACACTGTTCACTGCATCGCAACACCTGATCCCAGGTGAACCGTTTTCTTACAAAAGGGTGGTCGAGGGAAGAAGAGAAGACTGGCATTGCGATGAAAGGCATAGGGGCAATTTACAATGCAAGACATTTTCAGTAGTTAATATCAGTGACAAGCACCATGTGTAATCACAAGCATAACTGGGATAAAATATGAAGAAAGAATTTTCCATAACACAAAGTTGTTTTCTTTTATGAATTTTACAAGCCCAGACGGAATAATGATCTTAAAATTGGGAAAATGGTTATAAAACAATGACATATCAAATCGTTATTATTCAAAAGTTATTTAAATTGGAAAAAAAAAGCAAGCAACTGTACAAAAGACAGACACCAGTTTTTGCTTATAAAAAAATCAATTTTTTTTTTCAGAATCAACTCAGATGGAATATCTTGGCCTAGTAATGCTTGTGTCATGTTAGAAAATGAGTCCACAACTTTTTCACCTGTTCCCATCAATTATTTTTTCCCCCATCAGAATCTACCCCAGACCACCATTCCTCCTTTGAACCAAGCACCTGGCATGCATAGACTGGAAACAGGCCGAGTCACTCAGTTGCAATAAAATTACACTAACGACAAGACACAAGGCTGCTCTGACTATCCCACTCTCTCCCCTACCCTCCTTACCTCTTTGATGTCCTCAGGTTCATTCTTGATGGAGAAAAAACCGCCCACCGCTGCCTCTCATCCTTTTGACTGCATGGTTGTGACGAGATTCATGTAGATACTTCTGTAAGCAAAAGACTGTTTGATATTGTAAGCAAACTGTTGATAAAAATAAACAAAAGGCAACAGATGATCAGGAGGCAAAAGACAGCTGTTGATGGAGCAATCAAGAGACAACTGTTTGTAACGTACGCATAGACAACTGTTGAAAAGGGAAGAAAAAAGACAACTGTTGATAGGGTAAGCAGATGACGTCTGTTGACAAAGTATGCAAAAGACAACTGTTGATAAGGTAAGCAAAAGACAGCTGACTGATAAGGTGAGCAAAAGACAGCTGAATAAGGCGAGCAAAAGTCAGTTGAATTGATAAGGCGAGCAAAAGACAGCTGAACTGATAAGGTGAGCAAAAGACAGCTGAATTGATAAGGTAAGCAAAAGACAGCTGAATACGGCGAGCAAAAGACAGTTGAATCGATAAGGCGAGCAAAAGACAGCCGAACTGATAGGTGAGCAAAAGACAGCTGAATTGATAAGGTAAGCAAAAACAGCTGAACTGATAAGGTGAGCAAAAGACAGCTGAATTGAGAAGGTGAGCAAAAGACAGCCGAACTGATAAGGTGAGCAAAAGACAGCTGAATTGAGAGGTGAGCAAAAGACAGCTGTATTAATAAGGTGAGCAAAAGACAGCTGAATTGAGAAGGTGAACAAAAGACAGCTGTCTTGATAAGGTGAGCAAAAGAGAACTGTACAAAAGGTGAGCAAAAGCTAATTGTTGATAAAGTAAGCAAAAGACAACCGTTGATAAAAGCAAAAGTCAACTCTAGGTAAGAACATCAGGTCCTTAATGGCAGTTTAACACTTTATCTTTTCTTCCATTTGCCTTTGTACAACTCCCCCCCCCCCCCCCCCCCTCCCCCACCAGGCTCAAACACCAAGATTTTACCATTGGTGAGACCATACCCATCCATATTAACCCTCTTCAGTATGCAGTTACCTGAGCTTAGTTACACCCGAAAACCTACAGCAAGATAAGTAACTCTGTAATTTGAACATGGTTACCCAATTTAAAAATTAATTTAAAAAGAGGAAAGGAAATAATGAAATGAAAATAATTTTCAAAATTCCTATGAACACATATGTTGCTATACCATAAGTTTGAAGAATGTCACATGAGCCATTTACTCGGGGGAAAAAAAATCTTCTTCAGAACTTTCTTCCGAAATCGTTGTTATCATATCTGGAACCTCATCCCAGTCGAAATCTAGGTCACTGTAAGCTTCATTACCCAGCACTTTCACTAAGTCTTATGCCGTAAATCCTACAAATCACAGTATCTTCATCACTAAATCTCATTATGGAACGGCTGAAATCAAGGTTAGCCATGGTGAAAAACAGCATTTTGACCACAAAACTTTAAAAATTCATAACTCAAGAACTACAGCACGAATCGACTTGCGGTGTTTTGCAAACGGAAGTGTATGGCTACAGGAAGAGGAAGTCACATTCTCGCGAGGCTTCCTTTTCTACGAGAAACATGGCGGTGCCCATTGTTGCCACATGTTTTACCAGGCACTGGCAGGCGCTCAGCCTTTCGGCTGTGTGATATCCAGTTGGGCGCTAGCGGGCGCGCACTTGTCAAGAGACTTATACACGACACTAAAGAAACAACATTAAAGAACAGCCAAACCCACCACTACCCAAACACCACGTCATAAACCAAGAACCCACTCCAAACCCCAGCAAGGCCAGTAAATCTGACCCTACATCTACCTTTCTCTGTTTAGGAATCTTCCCGCAGGCCTCCAGCTTGGCCCGGGCCTGCCGCCGCTTCAGAATGCGGTTGTACTGTTTGGCGTTGACGTAGTGTGGCTTGTCGTCCTCCTTGGCGTCCTCTCCCATGATGGGGACGCGCTCCACCGAGGTGGATGGTGAGGATGTTGACGATGCTGCCGTTGTTGCTGTCGTGGTCAGGGGGGGGGCGGAAGTGGTGGGCAGCTATGGTGGGGGTCGAGGTACTGGTGGACCCTGGGATGACGGACTGTAACAGAAGAGCCGTGGTGGCGGTTTAGATTTGGTAGTACTGGAAAAGTAAGAATAACTGTGAAAAAAAAAAAACCTCTGACCATGACTGAACATTTCAACCCCCCCCCCCCCCCCCCCCCCCTTTCTCCAAATACTGATACACCAGGGGTGCAAGTGTGAAAGAGTGCCCATTTCTGAAATTGAATTCCAGCCATTCCCCAAATCTGAAAAGTGAATTTTGGTCAGTCTAGTGATCTTGAAAATAAGTGCACAATAAGGCATGATTCTGAAACTAACTTATCCTGGACATATGTAACCCAGACCTGCCAACCCCTAAGAGACCAATGAGTAAGAACTGAAGCTTTGTGAGGCAGAAATGTGTAATTTCAGAGAGCTAAGAGTAATCAAGCGCGACACTTACTTTTTTCAAACAAACACGATGCGATGAAATTGTTCGCACAATTTATGTGAACTTTACTTTTCTTCAAACAAACCTTTTCTTTTAAGTGTCACAAGAAATCTTTGCAAATTATGAAAATGTAGAATACACTGGAAACTCATATGCGAACATATGCAATGACACCTTTGTTCTTGCCACATCACATTTGTATTATCACAAACCAAGGACAGGCAGTTCTGCCATGGCACACCAAGGCTGGATAGTGCGCCAGAAACAACCTCAAAAATGTTCTCCCCTGTTGCTGACTCTGTGCATGTGGAGTTGGCTATCAGCTCAGTAGCAATTTTGTAAGTCTCGCACCACCCCAGGAAAGAATTTTCCCTCCCCCCCCCCCCCCCCCCCCCCCCCGACTTCCATCAGTCCCCAACACAAACGGTCCATTCTGCAGTCCCCCATGGCAAGGGTCCTCACAGTGTGTGTTGTCTTCGTTCGACCGCTCTTGAACTGTTTGGCGATCTCCGAATCTAAGAACGCTTCTTTAAAAAGCTGGGAGGCATGGTCGGCTGCGCTAAAAGCGATGATGTACTCGACAAAAACCCGGCCACCAATGCTTCAGCCCGAATTAACCTTTTCCTCATTTCATCCTCGTTTGAGGTGTCTACAGTCTGAAAAAATGTGTGGTACTGAAGAATTCGGCACGTTAGAGGAATGTGCTTGCGTGACTCAAGGTGAAGCTTCACATCCACCATGGGAAATTGTGAAGTCGGACTCGCAAGTGGTACACCATGCACAATTTACACCTTTAGCCGAAGGTCGTATGCAGGGAAATTTTTCCGAGTATTCTTTTCGGGACTTTTGACCAATTTTTTTTTCTTTTTCGCATCTTGTCCAGAACTTTCTGCTCCACGTTTCGACATTTTCGTAACTTCAAACTTCAAAGGACGCCAACTTCGCTGAATGATAAAGATGGTGAAACGAACTGCGCATGACCGGAAACACTTCTTGAAGATTACTGTTTATACGCACGGCGCCGTGCGTGTCTGTACATAAGCCGATTTTTTTTCGTCCGTTTTTTTTTTTTTTTTTTTTTTTTAAAACTTTCAATGCGTAATTTTTTGGCTAAATGCGTAAGGGCGTAAGATTCATCACTTGGGCGTAATAAATTACGCGAAATGCGTAATGGTTGGCAGGTCTGGTAACCACAACTCACATACTGAACACTTTCACAAGTACATATCAAAAAGGAAGCATTGAATTCTTGTGATGGGCTTACTATTTCCGTTCACAATGAAGCAGAGATTAAAAATGGGCTAAAATGTGTGTGTGTGTGTGTGTGTATGTGTGTGTGTGTCCCGGTGTGTGTGTGTGTGTGTTTGTCCCCATGTGTGTGTGTGTGTGTGTGTGTGTGTGTGTGTGTGTGTTAGTGTACATACGTATGTTCTCTCTGTGTGTGCATGTGCGCGTGCCTGCATGTGTGCACGTGTGGATGCATCCCATTCTTAAAGATTCAAAATCATCAACAGGAGGAGAAGCAGTTAACATCAAATCACAATGTTAATCAAAATGGTTGTTACCCCTACAATGGCTGACTCGGCAGTCTGGGTGCCAGCAGACACAGGCTGCATCTGAATGATGGAATTGACCGTCTGCTGCTGGCTGGTATCCAAGGTGACCTGGGGCACTGAGGCATTGCAGATGAACTGCTGAGCCGCTCCATTCACCAGCTGCTCAACTGGAACTGCAGACAGAGCAACCATCATCGTCATTATTATCACTTGTTTCAGACATCTCACTGATGCCAGTCACACAAAAAAGACTATTCAACACCTGTCCGAACCTGTACCAACCATCAACTCTATGCTGACACATTAAACACAGACCATCATTATCATCTCTAGACACAACATTTTGGCCACGTTTAGGCTTAGGAAGTTCAACAGACTTGTGCAAAACGACCACAGCGCACAGTCCACACATGATTTAAAAGTTTCAGTTTTACCTCTGAAATGTGCAAACAGATCTTCCATGAGTGCTACCTGTAAATTCCTGCAATTACATAAACATGTGGGTGCACCAGTGGGACAGCCCACAAACAGACATGGAGCAACACTAGCTCTCTACTAGTTGGGAAGCTGGACCCATGGATGAGAATGATTCTGACTTGTGTTGACTTCAACATGGTGACAACCCTGATACAGCCATTTGTGGTCAGCTGGGCTATAAGCAGCATTACCTTCCCTCTCATCATGCATGATTCTCTCCTCCCTGGAGGAGGTAAAAACCCTGTAAAAAGACATTCACTCTCTGATCATGATAATCTCCCCTGTCAGCTGACCTTGAGGCTGCACTTGGATGGCTTGCTGCAGGATCTGCTGTGCTGCTGCTGCTGGCTGGCCTCAGTGCACCAACAAACGTGGGCTGCAGAATGTAGGTCCCACCCTCCGCCTGGACCAACTGACCCACGACCTGACCTTGAACCTGGGGGGTGGGTGGGATGAAGATCTGCGGCGCCAGTTTGAATGGGCAGCTGGGCCAGAATCTGCTGGCCATCTGAGCACAGGAGTGGCACCTGAATGGGCACACACATCACCATCTGTAGCTACAGTGCGTTGTTAATAGTAGTGCAAGACCATGTAAAGATTAAAAACAGCAAAAACATGCAAAACAAACTAAAGAAGCAGACACTTCTAAATGAACAAAATACAGTGTAGACTACATGACTGATTCAACTGCATCCTGGACCAACCAGCAGTGCTTCAAATTCCCATTTATGACTCATCATTCTGAACTGGACTGCGCCCTTATGTGGCCTCTGTATTCTACTGGGCAACATAAATGATAATATTTGACTTTCGATTCATCACACAAGGTCAGAAAAGCTGTTTTCATCATCCAATAGACTGATTAATGAAAACAAACAAAACAAAACAAAAAACACATGAAAACGTCTGACCAAGTCTCAGACTGAATTAAAAATCTTTTTACCGAGAACAAATTAAAACACAGGGCAATGGTCTATATCAAACTCAGAATTTCCTGACAAAAAGGTATAATCGAATGAGCACTTCGCTAACGCTATCTTTCTCTTTTTAGCATGTACCTGAATTAAAAGGTGAATTTCAGACGGCAAATCTTCTCAGCAAACACCTTCCCACTGAAAACTCTAGCACTATCTATAAAGACCTTTTTTTCTGGATCATTCATCTTTTCATCCAATCCATGCTGCTGCTAGGGCCATAAACGCCTCAGATCATAAGAACTGTGTAAGACCCAGAACAGGATTTTAAAATCTAATAAATCTACTACAAGATTCCACGGCATCAAAAATAGCTGTTGCACATGAGACCTTGATCATGAGACCTAAAAAGACATGTTGATATATGAGTGATTGTAGATGGAAGGAGAGGGAGCGAAAAGAGACTGGGAGAGGGGATGAAAGAGGGAGGTGGGGGACAAAGAGACAGAAAGAGACACAGACTGACAGAGAGAGAGACAGGCAGACAGACAGAGAAAAACAAGAGACTGATGGACAGACAGAGAGAGAGACAAACTCAGAGACAGAGACAGAGAGAGAGAGAGACAGAGAGAGAGAGAGAGAGAGAGAGAGGGAGACAGACAGACAGAGACAGCATTGTCAATCCATGAAAACGATAACCTTACAGTATCTCAGAAGTGAGCATGGCAAACCACACCACACTGAACAAACAAACAAACAAAAAGAACACAACAGCCAACAGCAAAACAAAACACAACAGCTGACAGCGAAAACAAAACAGTCTACAGCAAAACACAACAGCCGACAGCAAAACGAAACAGTCGACAGCAAAATAAGACAGTGCCCACAACCCACCTGCTGGATGAACTGCCCTCCCTGCCCTTGCAGCTGCAGGGACTGTCCCTGGTTGAAAGGCAGCACCAGTTGCTGCCCCTGAAGCTGGCTCTGCAACTGGCTCTGCAACTGGCTCTGCAGCTGACCTTGCAGCTGACCTTGCAGCTGTCCTTGCTGCAGCTGTCCTGCCTGTAGCTGTCCTTGCTGCAGCTGTCCTGCCTGCAGCTGTCCTGCCTGCAGCTGTCCTGGTGCAGCTGAGTCTGCAGCTGCCCTTGCTGCTGCAGCTGACTCTGCAGCTGGCTTTGCAGCTGACCTTGCTGAAGCTGACCTTGGAGCTGTCCTTGATGCAGCTGACCTTGCACTTGGAGCTGACCTTGCTGCAGCTGTCCTTGCAGCTGACTTTGCAGCTGGCCTTGGAGCTGGGTTTGCTGCAGCTGCCCTTGCAGCTGACTCTGCTGCAGCTGTCCTTGCAGCTGACTCTGCAGCTGACCTTGGAGCTGACCTTGCAGCTGACCTTGAAGAATCTGATTCTGGGCCAGCTGTAGTAATGGAAAGTTGCTATCAAACAACAAAAAAAAAACAAACAAAAAAAAGAAAAAAAAAGGACAAGGATTATAGGTGTTCGTTTCCCTCCAACCATCTTCATGTCAGCATCTTTCTGACATGCACTACCATTGTATCCACTATTTCACATGTCAAATGCAAATGCATAAGGACAGCATACATACAATCATCTTATCTGGAATACACTCATGAACTTACTAAGGCACAGATGCAAAGCACCTGTTCCAGAATGAAGTACACTGCTGTTAGTGCAAATACTCAAAGAGACAGAAATTGAAAGGGACAGAATGATGAATTCCTTTTCATCTTTTTAGTTTTTCAATGACTAAAAGTATATTTATTTTAAGCTTCAGTCTAAAGTTTTTTCATTTATGGTTAAACTGCCAACAGACAAATGGGGTAGGTTTTATTCCTCTTCATTTTATCAAAACAACTGGAAACGTTTTTATGTTCTTTTTTCATCTAAAGTTCACTCAATTATGGTTAAAAGACTTTCTTTTGCATAAATTTGCGAACGGACAAAATATGGGGACATCTGGCACGGAGTAAAACAACATAAATAAGGCAGTGTATAGATTCCAGTTTTTTAATTTATATGAATGACATAAGTAGAAATCTCTCTCCCTGGGACTACTATAAGGCTTTTTGCAGATGACAGCTTATATATACAACAGTCAGAAGCAAGAATGATACACGCATTGTACAAGAAGATCTAAATGCTTTACAAGAGTGAGAAAGAACTTGGAAAATGGAATTTCATCCCCTGAAATGCCAAGTGTTGCATATATGTAATAAACGCTCACCAACTAGATCAGAATACTCTATTCACAATACTATTCTTAAAGAAACCAATGCTGCAAAATATTTAGGTGTGATTATTGATAGTCTTCTCAAATGGAAAGAACATTACAATTTAGTATGTAAGAAAGCAAACTCTTCACTGGCTGCATAAGGGAACCATCGCAATCCCTTTAAAGGCAGATATTTGTATTGCCTGCTCCGAGGCCTTTCGTCCGCTGGGTCGGAACTCATCAGGGAGACACGGCGAGATGCAGCCAGTGAAGAGTTTTCATATTTGTAATATATTTTCTTAATTTCATGTTCCCAGTTTTTACATCTTCAACCTCCTGCCCCCCCCCCCCCCCCCCCCCCCCCCCCCCCTCCTTAAGTTCAAAGTTTTGCCTTTGTATTTGTCTGACTTCATTCAAGTTTAAAAGGCTGTGCCAGTCTTGAATAAAAGTTACTCTGTGTTAGGTTTCCTTCTGGGAGCAAAAACTACCCCACTTGTTTACTGTTTATTGTTTACTGTTCCCTGCCTCATTTCATTTCCAATTTCGTTTTGATTAAATCGAGGTTATTTGTATTTGTTTCTGTCTGTCTTTGTGTTTGTCTTTTGATCTCCCTTGCATCCTTGGGTGGATCCTCAAGCGTAGGCTCAAAGATTGCCCCCTACATTTTATACTGTTTGCATAATATCTGTAGTTTTTCAGCAACTTTTTTTCCTCCCACACTTCGTTTGGTTTCCTTTACTACTCTTCGCTGGCTGCTTCGGGGGTGCTACTGGATTCTTTTTTGCACCCTTGGTGTGAGAACACCACAGTATTATGAACTGTGGTGTGTCTCTATTTGACGCCAGGAGCAAAGATACAGCAAGCCGTGTCTCCCTGATGAGTTCCGACCCAGCGGACGAAAGGCCTCGGAGCAGGCAATACAAATATATCTGCCTTTAAAAGGGATTGCGATGGTTCCCTTATGCAGCCACTGAACAGTTTTCATATTTGTAATATATTTTCTTAATTTCATTTTCCCAGTTTTTACATCTTCAACCCCCCCCCCCCCCCCCCCCCCCCCCCCCCCCCCCCCCCCTTAAGTTCAAAGTTTTGCCAAGTCATTACTATGAAGACAATTTAGTTGTTGGCCTGCGCTTGTTTCCCCCCCCCACTATTAGATTGTTTGTCTTTGTATTTGTCTGACTTTATTCAAGTTTAAAAGGCTGTGCCAGTCTTGAATAAAAGTTACTCTGTGTTAGGTTTCCTTATGGGAGCAAAAACTACTCCACTTGTTTACTGTTTATTAGACAGTGAATGAACGCAATTATATACTTCTAAACTTGATGTCACTGACAAACAGCTTCTACTAATAAGCTATGTGAGAAAAAAAAAAAGATTTTGGTCAACTAGAAGCAAGAGATGAATCCACTGCCTGGCTGGCTGTGAGAACAGCTTAAAGTTTTGCTTTCTGGAACTTAGGCATGTAACAGCAACTTATTTTGCATAAATATGAGCTGTCTGTTTGAGCATGGGAAGACGTGTGCATTTGTGCATTTCACCGTGTGTGTGTGTGTGCATGCGTGTGTGCATGTGAGTGTGTATGCAAGCATACGTGTGTGTGTGTGTGTGTGTGTGTGTACATGCATGCATGCATGCGTGAGTCTGTGTGCACATGTCTGCTTGTACATAGTATGCATGTGCATCTTATTACACACACTCGCACACAATCCTCTAGGAGCACAGAGGCAGACTACCCAGTTCACTGAACTCTTGCCATCCTCCTCTCACCTGCTGCTGCAGCTGAGCCATCTGTAGCGGCAGGGCAAGGGAAGTCAGCGGCTGCTGCTGAACCATTCCTGCGAGTGGCTGCTGTTGCTGCTGCTGCTGCTGTTCAAAAGCCGCTAAAGATGCCGTCATATCCATTGCAACCATCGGGGGGGCCACAGTGTCAACGTTTTGTGAATGCATGGCCTGGGTTCTAATCAACACACCCGCTTGACTGGCGTTTAGTCAGTACCATTGTTAGGCCTTGCAGTAACTAGAGTAAATTGGCCAGTGACACCGACTTCCAACCTGTACTAGAGATCAGCTGGGAACAGGTACAGTGTGTTGTTGGTTTGTTTACTTCTCTGTTTTTCTTTTCATCAAGACATGTGGTGTGTGCACAGAATTATTTTCAAAAGATTTCTGGCACACTGGATCCTAGTTTTTTTCTGCCCAGAAAACTTCGACTGGCAACCTATGAAAAAAACACAAAGAAATGGGGGAAGCATCGATTAATGCGCATGCAAACAATGAGTCCAGTCTTAATGTCTGATAACAACTTGCATGACTTATCATTTGTAACATCTAAGGTTAAAAAAGTCTTCAACAACTGTTACACTAATCAATATCTATAATATCTAAGGTTAACAAAATCTTCAGCTACTGTTGTATCATAATCATTATTTACAATATGTAAAGTTAAAAAACTTCAGCTACCATCATAGTCTTATCAATTAACTTTTTCAGTGATGGTAATAATACTAAATACAGCAAGACGTTCACACAGTATTTCTGGACATCACATGCAGTTATTACAGTTAAACTCATAGCTATTTATTGTGGGTGGCAGACAAAAACAAATACTTTAAACTCTGATCATGTTGGTTTAAAGAGAGGACTGAGATGGTCGTTTCAGAAATGAAGTCACATGCACAAGTTAATGAAGTTTACAGTATACAATCAGCTGGCACAAAACCACACTGGGATTTCAAAACTGTTTGCATAAAAAAAAGATCAAATCTACTTTCAACAGCTTTCTAGTCTGCTGTCTTCAAGTTCTGGGACTTCAAAAAGCGAAAAAAAAAAAGCTATTATTTAAGATGATCATTAAAAACAAATCTGTCTGTAGGCAAGAGAAATACAAATTGAATTTTTTTTTTTTTTTTTTTTTTTGGTATGTAAACTACATACAATACAAATACTGAAATAGGAACGCAATACTGTTACGTTCAAATTTCAGTATTTGTATTGCATGTAGTAGACTAATAGTGTAAAACATTAAACCATGATTAGATATAGCAGTTCATTTTCAGCCCTTTTTACTTTTTTCATCACTCACACACACACACACAGTAATACACGCACACACATACACACTCTCTCACACATACACATGCAGGCACACACAAGCTGCCATGATTTTATGATTGTGCAAAAATATCAGCTAACTTTCAGTATTGAAAAAAAAAACTTTCCTCACTGAAACAACAATCACTCTATGATGAAACAAACTTCTAGGGCTGGACACACACACACACACACACACACACACACACACACACACACACACACACACACACATGTATACACACATCAATCTTAAGTGCTTTTACAATATTAGGCATTCGTAATATGTGCTATTCAAATCTGCTTGCCATACCTATGTGTCAAAACACAAATCAATTAAGAACTTTTTCTTTCCCCTTTTTTTTTCTTTTTGGTTATGATTCAAAAGCAACATCATATATGTACTGTAGCTGCACAATAACTTACAGTGAATTCAATAGAATATGAATCAAACATCTGGCAAGATCAAAGGCATTCGATCAGTGACAAGCTATCAGAAAACCTCGGTTGCATTCTGTCGTTTGCCAGTAACAGACACCATTATCACGACCACACAAAACCCCACTCGGTCCGAGTGCCACTCTTCAGCTGGGGAATCATCTCTGGCCCATTCATTTCAGCCCTACGTCAAGCAACTGATTTCTCGTGGTTATTTCTTCCTTGCAAACTTTGACTGCTTTAACACTGCACGTAATTTGAATGCTTTGATGACGGACATTGGGAAAAAACAAATACAGATGAACGAAAGAACGAGCTCTTCCCAGTTTCAAACGGGCCTATCCAGTCTATCAATTCACCCACCAACCACAACGCGTCGGTGCTCGGCTCTCTCACTCTCAGCCTCTGTCGCACTCGCGTCTCTCCTGGGGTATGAATGGTCAGTTTGAACAAACCGGTCGAAAACCACCTATGCGCGCTCATGAACATGTGTTCTGTACATCGGCTATCCCATAACATTGGCATGTCTAGTTATAGGAATCAATACAAATAAAAGACCAAATGATAAACAACGTGGAAATGTCTTCAAGGGCTCAGACAAATCTCTACTCGCATACATTAGCGAACGCCGTGCGGAGAAACAAAGGTAGACACGATTGGCTTTGGACACATGGACTCGCATTTTTTTTCTTTACAATTTGCACCTTACCCTTGACTGTTCATAAAAAATCTTAATGAGAAGGCCATCCCACAGAGTTAGAGGATTGGTCGCTGTTAAAATCGTACAGAAATCGTGAATGGTTGTACACAATTCGTAAGAAGATAATTTGCTCAGACTTACGAGAGCGGTGGCGTCCTTCCCCAGCAAATGATTGGCTATCGAAACTGAGAGCCTCGAACAGCGAATGACGGGCGGCAACAGTGCGCGAGCTAAGCGCGAGCTGGCCCGCAATTGGTGCTGGAGAACCGAGATATCTCCTCCCACGTCGTCACAAGCCAGCCTAATGTTTTTTACTGTTTTTTTTTGGAAACAGGCAAAGCAAAAAACACACTGGATGGATGGCTGGCTTTACAAACACATTTTTATCTGATAGATGGACGGCTTACTTTGCCCCGTAGAACACGCGAAAGGTGAAAACCGAGGATCTCACAGTCGCCCAGACTGGGAGGAAGTGTACGTACCGGAAGAGCATGGGGACATGGCGTTGTCGGGCTTGAGTTTCAGTCAGGTGAAGAGGCAGTCTCAGTCAATACCCAAGCTGCGCCACGCGCAAAGATTACGGCATGGCTGGAGCGGAGGGTCCCCCACAATCCACTGACGGCGAACAAATGATTCCGTCAGCCTCCTGTCCTGGGTAAATGGTTTGTTGTGAGAAAGCTAGCTAGTTTGTGTGCTGCGCTCTGTTAGGCTAGGCATCAGCCTATCCCGCTTGTCGTAGCTGCCTCGTGCTGTGGGGTTTTCCTTTGTGTTGAAAATTTTTCACGCTTGCCTCATGGCCATGTGCTCGACGACTCGACAAATTATAGGCCTAGTACTTTTCACACGCTCAACGGTCGACATCGTTTCTAAAAAACCCTCGTTAGCGATGACAAGTCGTGCTCTTGATTCCCATCACAAACGAGCTCATTATGAGGATAGACATCGTGCACGGTACGGCTGAATCTTACACGCTGAACATTGTTTGCAGCGGAAGCTTGAAAATTTTCTCTCGGCAACACTCCTCTGCGTGGACATCAGCCATTATGAAGTGACATGTATCTTTTCGGGAACGAGAGTTGATTCATTTTGTGTGTCTCTACACCGGTATAGTGCTGTGATTTTACCCTTTGCAGTAAGATTATGCTGCATAAATTTCTACGATTCCATAGACTGAGTGAGAATGGCGTGGGGATGTTGAAAAGTGAAACCACATGTGTTGAGTGAGAATGGCGTGGGGATGTTGAAAAGTGAAGCCACACCCCCCCCCCCCCCCCCCCCCCCCCCCCCCCCCCCCCCCCCCCCCCCCCCCCCCGTCCTCGCAACCCGCCTATCGGTTTTTGAGACACTCCCCGAGATTGCCTAGCCCAAGTGACCGCGCCGTGTGTTGGAC
The DNA here is from genome assembly GCA_016801955.1 of Conus betulinus. Taxonomy (NCBI): domain Eukaryota; kingdom Metazoa; phylum Mollusca; class Gastropoda; order Neogastropoda; family Conidae; genus Conus; species Conus betulinus. Next base: position 553,299 of record JADBJO010000013.1, read on the forward strand.
GGGAGAGAAAGGCGAACTGGGAAGCAGATATAACTGACGCTTTGGAATGGAATGTTCCAGACGAAAACAAACACGAGATCTTTCAATTGTTTAATGACAGGTTACGCTTGGTTTAGTACGATGTGATTTCGATCGAATGCGCACACCGTATCAGCCCACAACCCAGTAGGCCCACGATCTCTCTACTCCAGGGCCAAACTCGATGCCAGATCAGCAGCCGTCTAGTGGATCGACGAATATACGCCAGTGTACGACCTAACTAGTGCAAGACTGATGCTGAATGTATCTGTGTATGCGCCAACAAACAAATATGAGCGCAGACATGCAAGCGCGCACACGCCGAAATGACCCCTTCCCTCCCCTCCACTCAGTCTGTGTGTGTGAGAGAGAGAGAGAGAGAGAGAGAGAGAGAGAGAGAGAGAGAATGTACAAATACCGTTGGGGCCTGTTACTGCAAAAAATGTCACATTCACAGTTATTGACTGCACAATTTGCACAAAATGTCACAATTGTGACAATTTGTGCATCTGTATGCCTTTCATGAAATCACTGCTGCACAAATTGTCACAACTCTTTTTCTCACCTGGGGGGGGTGGATGGATGGGTGGATATACTATATGATGTCCACATTTTTTTTTTTTTTTTTTTTTTTTTTTTTTCATTTTTCAATTTGGCTTGCAATTGATAACTTTCAGTTTTATATATAAGATATACTTTTAGTCTGTATTCACTGCACATGTTTACAAGGTGACGGACCAGACGAGATGGCCCATGTTGGTTGATGAGGCTAATGGAAACAACACGATTAAGAATTTTGTCATGATTCGCATGCTCATCTCTTTTGCACTTTGTTAGTCTTGAGCAATTGTTCTCATATACATCCGTACTGTGCATGGTATGTATGTAGTTTTCACATGTGTTTTACAATTGTCCATTTTTTCTTAGAAAAGTGTTAAGGGAATTTGTGTGTGTGTGTGCGCTGCGCCCAAACGGGTGCGCAGTGCACACGGGTTGTTGTCAGTTGTTGTCCCAAGGCTATGCACCTGTGTAGCAAGTTTTGAAAATCTGTCTTGAAGGATGTGGAAAATACTGCAGAAAAAAGGAAATGGGTGTTCAACGATCAGCATGGCCTTGACCTTGACCTTTGACCTTGATTTTTTCATGGACAGTATCAGCATACCTTACCTAATCAACAAGTTTGAGAGGGCTGTCTTAAGTGGTTGAGAGACATTGCCTAAAATGTCCGTTTTGGCCAACGTGGGACACACACACACACACACACACACACCAGACACAAACGAACTTAATAGTCTGCTCGCCAACAAGACTGACAGAGGTTGTGACATTTTGTGCAAGAGTGAATTTGAAAATGGGGCATAGGTGCACAAATTGTCACAACTGCGGGGTTGTGACATTTTGTTCAATCCTTCACTGCACAAAATGTCACGACTGGCACAAAATGTCACAATTGTGACATTTTGTGCAGTGGTGACATTTTGTGTGGTAACAGGGCCCTTCTGTGTTGTATCAGCAGTATGTATCAGCAACAGACCATTGAAAATCTGAACAACAATCTTTTTCCAGTAGTTGTTTTGTTAAACAACTCTTTTTTTTTAATGTTGTATAACATAGCCTGGTTGATTTTGATTGAAGTAGGCCGATCGTTCTGTGTCTGTACCATCAGAATGTATCAGCAACAGAC